>JAGVSP010000885.1:0-54355 GCA_022494985.1 Micrasema minimum
AGTTAAATTTGAATATAATTTTTTTTATTAAAAAGCTTGACATGAAGTGCGTTTCGGCACCTTTTTTTTTTCCAAAAAAGCCCTAATAGTAAATATATAAAATGTATTAATAATTACCTTTCACATGTTGGCGGCAAATGGCTTCTATCCTCCGCTTTAACTATTGGTAGAAAAATTTCCAGAATAAGCACAGAAAACACAACAGTCCAAATCTTGAAAAAAAATGGCAATCTTCTTCGGCTGGGCGCAAAATTCAATTCCAATTTGCTATTCAAAATATTTAAACTAACTATAATATCACGTAACGAGTGTAAAGCCATCGCACAACTTAACGAATGGCGAAATACTATCACAATTTAAAATTAATAATATCACTTTTATTACAATTATAATTTAACAGCTGATCAAGCGCATTTTAAAATATTTTTAAAAAATGCCCCTGAACTATTTGGCAAGGAACTAGTAAAACATACGAGTAAAACTAAATCACAAAATAACTTTTTTTCAACTTGGCAACACTGGTTTATTTTTCTTTTTCTATGGGCTTGGCAAATGTCACTTTTGTACGGGGTTTCGCGCGCGTTGAGTTTTGACGTTTCTCCGGGGTCCGTTCGGAAATGCACTCGGTCGCCGCGGGATCGCCACTGATTCTATTTTATCATTTTCCGTTCCGGCGACAGAACCGCTCCGATCTACGTCGGCAGACGAATGAAGAACGGACCAAACTTCATGTTGGTCGGGAGAATGATTGTGTAATCACTACAGCGGGAATCTGAAATGAAGTAAATAAACAAGTTGATTAGATTGGTGGATGATGACGTCAATACGTGGGTATAAAAAATATAAATAACTACGGAGGGTAGCACATCCCTAGCAGTAAACAAAATTAATGTTTTACGGTTTCATATGGCTGTATTAAACGGCTGTTTAAATGGGTAGGTTTTATACAATGATTTATAATACACTTATGCCCGCTTTATATGAGACAGTTTCTTGTTCAGAAAACTACACAGTTTCTTGTTCAGAAAACTTTGCAGTCTGTTAAACTTCTGTCAAAAGACACGCTAAATATGTGTATTTTTTGAAACGCGATTGTAAGTTATTATCGTATGTTTGCTCTCAGGAAATTGTATATTTAGCTAATAATGTAAATATGTTATTGGTTTTTTACGTATTTAAAAGCATACAATAAACCAATGTCTACTTAAACGTTTACATAAAAAAACATTGACTGTCATGTCAGCTTAAATCTGACACTAGCACACAGTTTTTCATGCAGTTTTAGCTTTATACGGGACCGTTTTCAGACTGCACAGAAAACTGTGTAGTAAACTGTCCCATATATAGCGGGCTTTAGATCTACCTTGGAGAGTAAATTATTTAGAAAAAGTAATGACACGAAGATTCCGCACCTCAACACACTTACACGGGTCTATCAGAGCCCTTCGACTGCCGGCAAGCATCCGCCCACACACACCGCAAAAGGTATGGGCTATATATAGGGTTACAGTAACAGTATACAATACTAACCCGTTCCTATATAGGGTTACAGTAACAGTATACAATACTAACCCGTTCCTTACGAGGAGCGTTCATGAATTTTACCATGCATCTAAAATGACTTTTTTTTTCTTGTGGACGTTGGCTATTATTAAGAAGAAAACTTTCTTTGAATAATAATTATTTTAGGCTATGTAAACAAATATAAATAAACACATACATGTGGAAAGTTACACATTTTTTTTTTGTTAATTTTATCCGTACGGTTTTTACACGGTTTCACTACACAGAGAGGCATTTCGGAATGTTTTCTGAACGTCCGACTCGGCCGGCGGTTAAAGAAATACTGAATACGCGTCTGGCGGAGTTGGAGGTTTTGGCGGAGTTGAAGTGTCATTCATTTTTTCGGTTCAGTTCAAATCGAAGTGTATTAATAAATCAATGGTTTAATAGAGATCATTTAAGTGGGTAGTGGAGGAATGTTCAGCAGACAATGGAAAATTTTATACTACTACTATAATACTATCACTTATTCGCACCTAACTGTGCATAGGGCACTGTATTGGTACACCAAGGCAGTGATTCTTGATAATTTTATATCGCGAAGATAAGCACAGGGGGGTGTGGTGTATCCCAATCTCCCCCAGAGCCCAGATTACAAGCGTATTGACAATTTATTATCTACATTGTTGTTGTGACGCGTGTATGACGGATGACCGTAATCTGTATACAGGGTGTAACAAAACTCGATGTACAAGCGGGAAACCAGTGAATCTACGTAATATTTGGAGTCGATTTTGAAGAATATTTTTTTTTTATTTGACCCTTAGTTTTCGAGAAAATTGAGTACGAAGTAAAATTTTTTTTCGATTTTTTTTTTGCAAATAGGGTTTTTCCCGATAGCATGAATATCCTTGAAAACGTTATAAATATTTAGAGTATATTTTTACAATTCCAACGATATAAAACACAATGATCTATAATTTTATCTTCATTTATAAATTTATGTTTTAAAATTTATTTCAAACCGCGCTAGAAAATTCATATGACATCGTAAAAAAATTTTAAAAAATTCCCTTGATATTGTAATTTTTTAATCAATTTTTTGAAATTAAAAAAAAAAAATCGGTAAGAACTCAATTGTTATCAAATATCACGTTTTTACTCAAATGAATACTATCCATAAAGAAAACAATATTTAAAAACGCTTTTTTGTAAGAATTTGAGCAATTTTACTTAATCTGCCATACTTATGAAAACTTTTGTAAGAAGAAAAAAAAATTTTTTTCTTACTCAGATTAAAAAGTCGTATTGCAAAATCGTCTCCAAATACGATGTAGATTCACCTTTTTCCGCTTGTACATCAAGTTTTGTTACACCCTGTATATTAACAATTACGCGTCACAACTGCGATACATATCGGTGTAGATAAGCTTACAATCTGGCCTTTTTGACGCGTAATATGCAGTAATCGGCATATTATCAGATTTTACCAATTACTGTCATGATACATATACTACTACTACGACTCTCCCTTATCCGCACCCAATGGTGCATGGTGCACTGCATCGGTACGCCAAGTGCAGCAATATTTAATCATTTGTTACGTGAAGGCAAGACGATCGGTCTTACGCTTCAGCGCCAGTCCAAGGTATCGCATGTATATGAAATATTTTTATGTGAAATTATAATGTGATATTCTTATGTGAATTTGATAATAAGTGGTGTTAGGAAGCGTATATTTGTAGAAAATTTGCATGGAAACGCCCATTCTAATGAATTCTTGTTCAAAATCTGAAGAACATTTCTTTCTGACACTATATTTTTTATCGACCATGGACGGTAACTATGTAGAATCGCAGCCCTGGGGGTAACACTCCCACCTGCTATACTCTAAAAATATCTTCTCTTTGAGAATAAAAAATAAACTCCGTGAGGTATGTCAGGTTTGGTATATTGCCAACATAATAATTCATCTAGTCTCTAGTCAAACTAAGGTGAAAACTGTCAAAACAGTTATATCACGTCAGAGCTGCGGGACGTGGACCTGACTTGGGAGGATGCGCGGGAACAGGCGGCCGATCGCTCGGCTTGGGCGCAGCTTGTGGAATCCACATGCTTAGTGGTGTAATGCCTAGCGCTTTGGACTACCAAGGATGAAGTCGCGGATTCGATTCCGATCCGATGTGGCCATTCATTAAAATGTGATTTTCACATTAAAATATTTCATTATAAACTATACCTTGGGCTGGTTCTGAAGCGTAAGGCTGATCATCTTGGCTTCATGTACTACTACTACTTTCCCTTATCCGCATCCAATGGTGCATAGGGCACTGCATCGGTACACCAAGTGCAGTGTATCTTGATCATTTTATTACACGAAGGCAAGATGATCAGTCTTACGCTTCAGTACCAGTCCAAGGTATCAGATATGAATACACCACATTTTTGACGTGATAACGTCTAATAAATCGATGAACACGAAAAAGTATGACTCATTGTCACGTTCCGACTGAGCCGAGTGTGCAAGCGAGGGCGCGGAACAAGCGATAGAGAGATGAAATATTAATATGAAAATCTCATGTAAATAAATATTTCATGTTGACCCCCTACGGGAATCGAACCCGCGACCTCAGGCACGGTAGCCAAATGCGCTACCACTATGCTACGAGGCGGACTGGCTTAATGTACCTAATAAATTATCAAGAAACACAGAAATTGATAAAAATTACCTACAGATGATTAAATTTTTTAATGCGACCGAAAACCGAAATGTTCTGTGAATGCAGAAAAATAAAACGAAAAATCACAAAATCGTCGGTGCAATCCGTTTGTCAATCAGATAATAAATAAGAGAGATACAGTAATTTAAAATTTTAGAGCAGAATGCAAGGCTTTTACGATGCCGATGGTACGGTCGCGTGGAGCGAATGGATGATGAAAGAACGGCTAAAAGAATCTATGATGCGAGTGTGGATGCAGAATTCGAGGAAGGCCGAGAAAAACATGGCATGATCAAGTACAATTAACTAAACATCAC
This sequence comes from Micrasema minimum, assembly GCA_022494985.1. Lineage (NCBI taxonomy): Eukaryota > Metazoa > Arthropoda > Insecta > Trichoptera > Brachycentridae > Micrasema > Micrasema minimum. The sequence goes on from JAGVSP010000885.1 coordinate 4,541, forward strand.
GCCATTTCCCCGTAGGGGTAGGCAGAGAGGATAGAACGCCATACCACTTTGTCCTGACATACTTCCTTTGCTTCCTCTACATTCATACATCTTCTCATGCACATACGCCGGTTATTCCAAATTTTCACATGTCCACTTACAAGTTCTCGTCGTACTTGGTCGTGCAATGTCTCTCTCGGCCCTCCTCGGCTTCCACATCCAGGCGCACTTGCGTTTGATTTTCTTTTAGCCGTTCTTTCGTCGCTCATTCGCTCCACATGACCAAACCATCGTGAAAGCCCTTTCTTAAATAAGGAAACAAGAGAAGTATTACGGGACATGGTGTGACGTTCTATCCTCTCTGCCTACCCCTTGAGAGAAACGGCATGATGAGTAAGTTAGTCAATTAGTTAAAATCACGACACCGATCACATGTAAAATCCAATCTTTAAACTATTGTATCTCGCTTATTAATGATCTGATTAACAAACGGATTGCACAGACGGTCTTGTGAATTCCTGTTCTATTTTTGTGTACCAAATTATTTTCAATGTTTAGAAAGGATTTCATGTGTTCTACACGAGTGTCGGTAATCATATCACCTTGTTAAGATTAGTTAATATCAAGTGTACGTAGGCAGTAAGTACATAGTACCTCTCTAGTCAGGAATTGCTGGAGGCGATAAATCATAAATATTAACACGCGATTTTTCGCATTTGCATTGAAATAGTTTATCTTGAAGGTCACCACGTAATAATATAGAGACAGTAGGGAAGGTGGGGGGAGATGGGGCGAGATAGGCCAAGATGGGGCCTGGTGGGGACTGTATTTCACCTTCCTTTATGGGTTTAAAACCCTTAAAGGACTGTGTTTAAACCAACCCCGGCATCCGGTGATGTAAACTCGGGTTACCCATACAAAACGTTGATTCATGACTTTTACAATTGTATTTTTGACGTGATAACGTCTAATAAATCGATGAAGCATGACTCATTGCCACGTTCCGCCTGAGCCGAGTGTGCAAGCGAGAGCGCGGAACAAGCAATAGAGAGGCACGATCGGCCTTAGCGTTCGGTTTGTGACGCATCTATCTCTCTTCCACTCCATTGGCCGATGCGTCCGAGTAGAAGGGAGACAGCAGCAGCACACAAGAAGAAAAAAACAAAAAAAAAATTATGGAAAAAATTGTAATTTTCAATTAATCCTGCTTTGTATTATACATAGGTAACGGATACGGTATTATGATGATGTGTAGTTAGTATCTCTGTCTGTCATAACAACTCATTTAAAAAAAAAAAATTAAAACGCATAAAAGTCATTGTGTTTACTGCAAAATACACGATGTTCGTATAAAGGTAAAAAATATTTTAAATTAATTTCCTACAATTTATTTATGTATCAAATGTTTTTTTTCCGATGTAAAAAGGTTTGATTGAAGATCAGCGAAAATGCAAGTGTTATTTTTTTATTATTTACGGAGATTTTAATTATTTAGTGATATTTTGCAACGAGGGTTAAATCATCGCCAGTCGAGGGTTATCTAGATAATATTACAGTTTGTATTTATATTTATGCCATTTACACAGCTAACATGCAAAGGCGGTATTTGTTATTATATCAAAATTATTGGAGAAAAGAGACAGAATTTGAACTGACAATTGCTTATATAAGATATTAAATCAATAACGTGTAAAGGTAGAATCATTCTTACTATAAAGACCATAACAATAACACAATCTACGTCATTTTATATTTTATATATTATAATTATTTCCCTTCTTCTTCTTCCGGTATAAAGATACCAATATCTTGTATTCTTTTTTCTTTTAACTATCTTGTTTACATTATCTATTATTTTTCTCTTTTGCCACCTGCATACTGTTTGACTTTCACAGTATACCCACAAACAGGCTATGCCTTGGTGGGATGTTTGTTAATTTTTTTAAAAATTTATATGTGTTTTTATTGTATTTCTTTGTAAACAAAAAATATTTAAAAAATACCCTGAAGTTAGTTGCGAAGCGAAGTTACATACAAGCAACAGTGTTGCTAGTAATTAAAAAAGGCTTTCCCTATAAACTGACCAATTTAAGTACTCGACTGATAAAAATTTCCTAACAGGGCCTTTAGGAGCATACTCCACATCGTGCCTCGCGGCCGCATTCCCATACAAACGTATTCCTCGATTTCTTCCCTGGAATTTAACATTAGAGCAGTGATTTTTTCACACGTTTTAGATATCGACCAGATGCGTGTTTGTGTTGTCTTATTTTTTAAATAATTTAATTATCTCCTTTATCAAATACAATATACATAAATTTTTTTAAGCTCAGACTGAAGTCATATTACACATTAGACCAAATATGATGTAGATTCACTAGCTTCCGGGTTGTACTACGAGCTTTGTAACTACATGTATGTACATTTAAAAATATCAACTTATAAATCGACGGTCCCAACGTATACTGTCGAATCTGAAAAAATGCGGTTTTCGTTGTATTGTATTAAACTGTCCAATTTACAAAATATTTAAGGTGGTTAAAATCGATTTTTTTTTTGACCACCTGAAAATATTACGTAAATTGGACAGTTTAAAATAATAAAACTAAAATCGCCCTTTTTCCGCTACCCCGTCTTGCCCCTACCTCCCCCCAGTAAATTGCAAGGCATATAAAGTGCTTTTTATGCTATAACTATAGTTTTTACCGATGTGCGGTGTTTTACTTTTTAAAAAAAGGGTACTACTTTTAAATGCCCGCCTCATAAAAATTATCTTAAAATAATAATACAACATTTTGGGTGTGTTCAAATACTTGTACACAAAGCTGGGTTTATCCCATGACGGGAGTAGGTATATTGTAGTACGTCAAGTGGCCGCTTAACCCAGGCAATGACAGGTCATAAGCCCTGTTAACGCTTGAATATCCATTTTCCCGAATTTAAAAAAAAATCTACTTCATCTCTGTACAGATATAAAAATGAAATTAAAATTATAACAAAATTTTTTAAAAAAATATATGATTACATATCTATACATATGGAGTAACAAAATTCTTAGTACAGCACGAAAACTGGTGAATCTACATAATATTTGGAGTCTTATGTGCAATATGACTTTTTGATCTGAGCTTGAAAAAAAAAATTTTTCTTTTCATTAGTACCGCAGTTAATTTTCGTTCTTTAAAACCTATTTTACATAAGCAAGCAAAACGATTACTTCCTAGGAAATTAAATGCATTGCAATCAAAACACGATATTTGCAAAAAAAATACATAGATTGCTCACCGGTAATAATTAATTTGTAGCACATAAATAAACAATCAATTTCCACCACCACACATTATTTTGACACAGTACATGTTTTCTTTTTATTTCTCTGTCGTAATTAGCAGCGCGTTTCGCTATAATACGTAAAATATGCGGAGCGAATAAAAACACGTCCGCTCGCCTCGGCGGTCGGAGTAAAACTGAAATGAAATCAGTGATGAAAACTGGAAATATCAGGCGATACAGTTGATATAATGTGGGGCATAGTTCGTGCCTTGACGTGTACACGAGGTGTGCAATTTAACCCAATACAACAGATTTACGAAAGAAAAAAATGCGCAAAAAAGAGTTAAAATGGAGTTTAGACATTAGAGATCGCAAAGCGCTATGTATAAAAAAAATTCCTCGCATATATGACGTCATAAACACGAGATATTTTATCGACATTTACAAACATCATTATCGAATCAATGTCGAAGTTAGAGCAGAGTGCAAGGCTGAGATAAGCACTATCGACAAATTTAAGAAAAGGCTTTTACGATGGTTTGGTCACGTGGAGCGAACGAGTGATGAAAGAACGGCTACAAGAAGTTCAAATGCAAGTGTGCCTGGATGTAGAAGCCGCGGAAGGCGGGAGAAAGACATGGCATGACCAAGTACGTCAAGTACTTGAAAGTGGTCATGTGTGAAGTCGGAATAATCGGCGTATGTCCATGATAAGATGTATGAACGTAGAGGAAGCAAAGGAAGTCTGTCAGGACAGAGTGGTATGGCGTTCTATCCTCTCTGCCTACCCCTACGGGGGAAATGGCGTGATGGTTAGTTAGTTAGTTAGATAATTTGTGCGAAATATGGGTTTTATTAAATCTTTTTGCTTACGTAACTAAATGTAGACTTGGGGTGTTTAGGGATGTTTTTGTCTGCACGGCTGCAGAGTGACGCAGTGGGTCATCTCCTGTCCCCCTGATGCATACATGCATTCTCTCCCCTCCCCTCTTTTTCCCACTAAACTCTCCTCAATTGACCCCTTCTCTTTCACGCCCTCTCCATTGAGACCCTGACTGACCGCGGATGCTCGGGTGGATGTCTAGGATGGAGGGGCTGGCGAGGCGGTATACCGGTCCTCCTACGGGTGGTAATATTTACTAATAAGTTTTCCGTGGTTTTCTCATCATCTCAGACAGATGTGGAGAAGTTTCCTTTGGTCCACACCAGGTGTATCCCGCCTGATCCCAACACAATATATAAATAATAAATTAAGGACAGTCAATGGATTGAAAATTCGCGTGATGAAATATAAACCTTGTACATCATAATCAAGTTAAAAATAAATGTATTTACTAATAATAATGATCGGAATCCGAGGCAATGAAAGTATTTGTTCGCGTACATAACGTAAATTCATCCGTATTTTTATCACTCTGACAATCTTAAAATCGCGGTTTAGCTTGTTGAAAAAATCGGTAGAGTTGTGCTGGACTGAAAAAAGACTCGAAAGTCTTTAAAACAGTCTAGGAAAAGGGTGGGCCTTTCATTGTAATAAGGTCTTTTACGATGGTTCAGTCATGTGGAGCGAATGAATGATGAAAGAACGGCTAAAAGGATTTATAATACGTGTCTGGATGAAGAAGTCGAGGAAGGCAGAGAAAGACATGGTATGATCAAGTAGGTACAATAAATACTTGAAAGTTGTCTCGTGAAAAGTCGGAATAATCGACGTGCGTGCATGAGAAGCGAGGGATGTGTGCCAGGACAGAGTGGTGTGGCGTTCTATCCTCTCTGTCTATCCCTTCAGGAAAATGGCGTAGTGGTGAGTTAAGTAGATTTCTTAAGACGGGTGTTTTTAAAACTTCTTTCTTCTTCTTTCTCAGCCATTGTTTATCCACTGCTGGACATAGGACCGCTTGCTTTTCCTCCCTCCTATTTCTTATCCAAAATCAAGTCCATACATACATAATGGTTACAAAAGTGACAGATTACAAAAAATATATATACGGATCCAAAGTGTTAACTAACACAGTTAAACACAACGTTCGCGAATTACTAACACACTGACAGTATTATATCTGTATACGGATAATAATTTATTGTGAGAACTGATGACGTCATGGGTAGGCACCTGATACTATTGACAGGCGGGAGAATATTATGTATATCTATTGAAGTTTATCTATGCTTACGTCACATTTAAAAATCATTCCAAGTAAACTTAATAAATTCGTCCGTCTTATTCAAATGAGTTTTTTTTTGTATGTTACCATATCTCAGGTTAGGTTACTCTGAAGAATTTTAAGCCACGTTTAAGTGGGTATTTAACTTCGAGCAAGAATTCTCTAGAAGGGGCGATTCCATGCAAATTTTCTAAAAATATACGCTTCCAAACACCACTTATTAACAAATTCAACCGTCGAAACAGTCCAGCACTTAGGCCAATACACGAAACGTGTGACGTAGGTGTCTAGTGATGACGTAGATGCCTATTGATGACGTAGTAAGTAGTATTTTTCAAGTATGGAATGTCGCTTCTTTCAAATTCTTGTTTGAAGATATTTTAGTTGATGCATTGGCACACCAAGTGCAGTGTTAATTTGTTACGTGAAGGCAAGGCGATCAGTCTTACGCTTCAGCGCCAGTCCAAGGTATACATACGAAATACGTTTTTGCGAAAATAACATTTGAATTAAAATTTCGTGTTGATCCCACCGGGATTCGAACCCGCGACCTCATGCACGGCAGCACAACCGCCATCCCAGCAGGCGGACAAATCTTCACTTTAATGATTTTTTATTGACCTTATACTAAGTAGCGTAATACTGATCATAAGCTCTGTAAACGCCTAGATATCCATATTCCCTTCCACGTGCTCCGAAACGCCGGCAACACAAAGCCCACAAACATCATCATCATCATACCATATCCGCTCCCTATGCAGAGCCTATGGAATCCACAAACTGCCTCCAGGCCAAGCGATCGGCCGCCAGCTCCCGTGCATCCTCCCAAGTCAAGTCCACGTCCCGCAGCTCCGACGCAAACTGCCGACGGATTGTCAACAGTCCAGGACGCCGAGAACCTGATGCCTTGTAAAATAGGCAAGCATGGTGGCGGCTCTCGGGAGGCATACGTAGCATATGGCCTAGCCAGCCGAAACGCCTTCGCCGGATGACAGTACATAGATACCAAGGGTTGCCTCACTTCTGTGTTCCTTACAAAGTCAAACCACCGCACACCTAAAATTCTTCTGAGATACCTATTCCCCAAAACCCACAAACACGGCGCAATAACCCAGACAAACATTATCTGCATCTAAACGTTGAATTATTTATTTATATAGATAATCCCACCAGAATTGGGTTCTTCCCGATTTCGTATTTTTTATTCCAAAAAATTGATTGAAAAATTATAATATCTAGGGATTTTTTTAAATTTTTTTACGATGTCATATGAATTTTTTAGCGCGGTTTGAAATAGCGCTTTTTCAAATCGCTCGCAAAATCCTCCATTTAGCGCGCATGCGGTGTGACGTCACAGAAATATAGGCGCTCACTACGGAATGAATTACACGCCTTCCACCGTAGACGGGTATGACGTCATTAGCCAATAACGGGCGTAAAAAGTCACTCGTAATTTCGTGTTTTTAAAACATAAATTTATAAATGAAAACAAAATTTTTGATCATTGTGTTTTATATCGTTGGAATTGTAAAAATATACTTTAAATATTTATAGCGTTTTCAAGGATATTCATGCTATTGGGAAGAACCCTATTGCGTAAGTCAATTTTCAACAGAATTCAAATTTGTTTGAATAACCCAAATACTAAGAAAAAAACACTTTGAACAAGAATTTCAGTAAATATTTTGAACGAAGATTCACCTGAATTATTATCTTGATTCTTGATAAAAAAATCTGATGTAATATTAACATAAATTGTATAATATAGCAATGAAATTACATGTATATATTTGAAGATTCGTAACATATATGTACAAAATCAAAAATGTTACCTGGTGTGGATATTCGCTAATAATCGGATGGGGAATGTTGTAGTACATAAAGGTGGCCACTTAACCCAGCCAATGACAGGTCATAAGCCCTGTAAACGCTCGAATATCTATATTCCTGAATTTGAAAAAAATCTACCTCATCTCTGTGGGGATATAAAATGAAATATATACCTACTCCCGTCTTGGGATAAAATCCAGATTTGTGTACAAGTATTTGAACAAGCCCAAAATGTTGAATATTAAATCATCAAAATTTACTAAACTTGGTGTATCTAAGTAGCCAATGAAAGCCCCACCCTTTCCCTAGACTGTTTTAAAGACTATTGAGTCTTTTTTCTATCCAGCCAACTCTACCGAATTTTTCAACAAGCTAAACCGGGATTTTAAGATTGTTAATACCTAGATGATGGTGAGTACGCAGCAGGGATTTTTATAGACTTTCGACACTGTTGACCATAATATATTGCTGTATAAACTAGAATATTTAGGCGTTGTTGGTACTCCCTTAAAACTACTTCGTAGTTATCTTACCAATAGATATTGTTCGGTCCATATTGGTGAGGATTTCAGTGATTTTGGGGAGATAACCTGTGGTGTACCTCAAGGCTCAATTCTCGGTCCTCTACTTTTTCTTGTGTACATAAACGATGTGACTACATGGGGCATACAAGGTGTTTTACAATTGTATGCTGATGATACTATATTTTTTTTTTTTTTTTTTTTTTTTATTTATTAATAATAAATTTGTTTACATCAAAATACATATTATGTGAATACAATTTATCAGAAAATTGCAAAGTAACATAAATACATATAAAAAAGATTTTAATTTTTTTTTTATATATATAAACAAAAATCCCACAAAGGCATGAGCCTGTTCGTGGGTATACAAAAATGTCTGTTAGATGCTCTTATAATATTGGCAATTAACATTATACAAGTTTTTTTTAAAAATTAAAAAAAATTATAATATAAGTAAAGGAAGAGGGGAAGAAACAGTATTTACATAATATAGATGGTTAGAAAGAATTTACTTTAAAATATAACGAATTTTATTTTATAAAAAGAAAGAATCTATATTTTTGGATTGTATCCAGATCTTTATAAGTTTTTTAAACGAGAATAAATTTGGAAAATTTGAATAGTTATATTTTTATCAGAATGCAGAGAATTTACGAGTTTTGGTGCTATGAAATGTGCGTGTCTCTGAGCTAGCCTCGTTTTACAATGTGGGATTTCTAGCACACGGTTCCTTCTTTGACTAGTCCTATTAGAGTTTCTAGTAAAAAAAGTTTTGGTGCATATAGTATTCTATCATTGTCGCACGATAAACGAACTTGAAAATAAAATGCAAAGAGATATCTCTCATCTAGCAAACTGGTTAAGAATAAACAAATTAAGCTTAAACGTGAAAAAAACTTCATGCATGCTTTTTGGGAACAAAAAAAACATATCCCTAAATATTTCTCTAAGGAATACTCAGATTGAAATGACCAACGTAACTAAATATCTAGGACTATTCATAGACTCAAAACTCTCATGGAGTTATCAATTTGATCATGTCAAAGCAAAGATAGCCCCTGTAACTGGAGTTTTGTACAGACTCAGGGGTTTACTTCCGAAAAATGTTTTGCTTTCTATTTACTACGCTATGATACATTCTCACCTTGTATATTTGTCATGTATATGGGGTTTTGCTACCAAGAAACAGGTTTTCCGAAATTCAAGTTCTCCAGAACAGGGCTCTGAGAAATATTTTAGGGATACCCTGGGATACACATGTAAAAGAAATATATCGCCAGACAGAAATACTCCCATTCAAAGTAATACCATTACATGAAATCACAAATACCATACTTACCATATTGAATCATTCAGCACATACAAGTTTGAAACACAATTTTAACTCTGAGCTTCATGGTCACAATACACGTTATTCAAAAAACCTCCACATTCCAAAATTTCGATCCACAAAATTCGGTAAAAAATCCCTTATGAACATTTCTCGATCCCAATATAATAATCTACCCCATGAAATAAAAAAAAATAAATCAATACATAGTAGAGCCCTTAAAGATTTGTATTTAAATATGTTTTTCAATGATAGTTATGATGTATAGGATTAAGATTGAATGTGTTAATTTTGTATCGTTTTTCTTATTTGTGTTTGATTGTGCAATATGTAATTAAAAATGTATGTAATACCGGTCCCAAAATGAGTTTTTATAACTCCTGGGATTATAAGACATGTATGTTTTATAAGATTTTTTTAATATAATAAAAAAAAAAAAAAAAAAAAAAAAAGTGATTAAAATACGGATGAATTTACGTTATGTACGCGAACAAATAATTTCATTGCCCCTACCACTGTCTCAGCTTATGTATTATAATTTTCATTGTTTCCATCACCCAAACCAACCAGAGTCAGCCCAAATTAACAGTAGTAGGGTAATGTTAGTTTCTACCCCGATCATTATTAATTATTAGTAATTACTACCACCCGTGTGAAGACCGGCATACTGCCTCGCCAGACCCCCCATCCCAGACATCCACCTGAGCATCCGCGGTCAGGGTCTCAATGGAGGGGGGATTAGGGAAAAGAGGGGAGGGAACAGAACGCAAGTATGCATCTCACACTATCATCCTATCTGGCAGACACTATTTCATACGTCCCCTGCCGTACCCTATCACAATACCTATCCAAAGACCATCCTATCTTTGCAAAAGACACAATACAATTGAGTTGAGGGATGGGATATAATTTGAGACCTCCACGCACGCACACACAAGCAGCCGGGACGGGCCGCCCCAGCGAGCGCACACCAAGTCCCCCCGGGGACTACCCCACTAAGCAATCTATTAATTCTAGATACTTCCTTTTACGGGATAAAACGTGCACAAATGCCAGTTCAGTCCATGTCCCTTCACCACCTTTTGTTCTACTCATGCAAACTCTTTTTCTACCTTTTTAATCAATTGGATAATTCCTTATCCCTCCCGGGTAGTAGAAGATAGCTTTATATGACTACATACCTATCAAAATATTGTGACGATTCATGGATTCAAAATAATGAACAATTACCTAATCATAAAACTTTTCAATAGTAAAGTGTACTACATATTAGTTAAAATCAATCCTTTCAAACGTTTATTCGCATGCCTTCTCTACACAACATTCATTTTTAAATTCTTATTAGAAAAGTTCATTTACATATTGAATCTATACACATTTCACTTTTTTTAACAATTCAAATTTTGTAAAGGAAGGTAGAATCTATCGTCCATGCGCTCAGTAGCTGCAAGACAAGAATCTATCTCCCTACAAAGTTATATTTGTTTACACATAATCCATCATTATATAATCTAAGTATGTATTGACTTTAAAATATTTTTTATATCATGTATTAAAATCTGTTTAAACTGTAGAAGGCTAGAAAAAAATCCCAATCGCCCATGCGCTTGGTAGCTGCATGAGGTGTTGTGATCTAGTCTCTTTATTGTACAGCGCTCTTGAGGCGATGTATCGCAAAAATAGCGCTTAATAAATCATCCATAAATAAATAAAAGAAGGCCTAAAGTTATAGGTGTTCAATTAAATTCAATATACAGTTGAGCCTCGCTAATTCGGACCCCAAAAATCATAGAGCAGTTTAGATTAACGGGTGTCAGGATTAGATAATGTGCTCTTGGTGTACCAATGCAGTGCCCTATGCATCATTGGTTGCGGATAAGGGAGTGTAGCAGTAGTAGTAAGTCTAATGGGTATTTTAACAACGACATTTTGAACGTGTACAAATACTTGTAGACAAATTACTGGATTATACCCATGCTGGGCTGATATCAGATATTATTGATATCTCAACATAGACAGAGAAACTCTGGAAACGAATGTGGGTTATCTAGGCGTTTACAGGGCTTATGGCCTGTCATTGGCTGGGTTAAGTGGCCACTTGATGTACTACAAGTATTTGTACACGTTCAAAATGTTTTGTTAAAAATATTTACGGGTAAAAATTAAAACAAACAAAATTAGACATCTTCAGGCGTCTTCTAGTAAGTAATTAAGTTCGGATGAACCTTACGTACACCAATAAAGTTAGATTGCCAAAAAATGCTTAACAATCTTCTCAACAGATGTAATGTGATATTACGAACGCGAGTTCAATATATACAAGTTTAAAAAGTTTGTCATATTTGGTTGTCAGATGATAGGCGGAATGGGGAATGTTGTAGTACATCAAGTGGCCACTTAACCCAGCCAATGACAGGTCATAAGCCCTGTAAACGCCTAGATAACCCACATTCGTTTCCAGAGTTTCTCTGTCTCTGTTAAGATATCAATAATATCGAACGGGTATTGATTTCGCGTTGCCTTGAGTCTTAAACTTAATAACACGATTCTTTTTGTATCTGTCGACCGTAATATATTAAGTATTATGGATCGCCATTTGGTCTAAACACTTTCTAAATTCAGCGACAATAAGCGAGGTTAATGTTGATACTGGTTAGTATATTGCCAAAAAAATTGCGGTTTTGTTAGAGATTTTCTAATTCATAAAGTAATTACTTGTCTTTTGTTTTTAAAGGTTGTTTGCGTACATAATAAAAAAACGTCTTTGACCTGTTATGACATTGCCAAAATAAGGCTAAATAAAAGAGATTGAGGTCTCATTTAGATGGGTAACAGATACCTAAAAATAATAATTACTCAATCTATTTATTTAATTTATAACAACAACATTTTGAACGTATACAAATACTTGTAGACAAATTACTGGATTATACCCATGCTGGGCTGATATCAGATATTATTGATATCCCAACAGAGACAGAGAAACTCTGGAAACGAATGTGGGTTATCTAGGCGTTTACAGGGCTTCTGACCTGTCATTGGCTGGGTTAAGTGGCCACTTGATGTACTACAAAACATTCCCCATTCCGCCTATCATCTGACAACCATATATGCCATTTTTTTTTAACTTCTTTATATGTTGAGTTTGTACAGAAGTATCCACATTTGAGTTGGTTTTTCAACAGATTTTAATATTTTTTCTCTCTAGTGACATCTGTTGAGAAGATGGTTAAGCATTTTTGGCAATCTAACTTTATTGGTGTAGGAATGAGGAATGTTGGAGTATATCGAGTGGCCACTTAATCCAGGCAATGACAGGTCATAAGATCTGTAAACGCCTAGATAACCCACATTCGTTTCCAGAGTTTCTCTGTCTGTGTTGAGATATCAATAATGTCTTTTTTATTTATTATTTACTGAGAAAATTAGTGACGTTTTCTTTAAACCGAATAAAAAATCCGATCTCCAGACAGCAATCATACAGTTGAATGCGGCGCCCGCTACTCCAAGCCGCGCTGCCAGTTCTTTCTGAAATCTGCCATTTTCCGTCATGTACGCTCCCAGGTATTTGAAGCTCTCGACCCTTTCGATGATTTTTATGTGTTTTTTTGTCAATGAGATGTAAGAAAGGTATAAATACGACAATATCTATAGTGAAGACATGAGACAAACAAGTATATACCTACCAAGGACCAGGGATCTGATCTCTGACTATATATGTATATATTTGATTACATAATACTGTCCCCAGGGCGTCTTTAACCTATTGGAGGCCTGCGTGCACTTAGGGACCTTAGGGTAATGGGGCCAGAGGACTTTTTATACACCGTGCAACAAAACTCGACGTACAAGCGGGGATCTATTTCATATTTAAAGTCGATTTTGTAGAATAAATTTAGAAAATTGAGATGATTTTTTTTTTTTTAAACTTTCGCAAATTTTTATCAAATATCATTTATAAAGTCAAATTAATGCTATCCATAAAGCAAACAAAATTTAAAAAAAATCGTATTTTAATAAAAATTTGTGCAAATATTTTTTTATTTGGTTTAAACGCCATATTACTAATAAAGCTTGCTATATACGGGACAGTTTTCTGCGCAGTTTTCTATGCAGTCTGAAAACGGTCCCGTATACAACGAAAACTGTTTAAAAAACTGCGTGCTTATGTCAGATTTAAGCTGACATGAAAGTTAATGTTTTTTGATGTAAACGTTTAAGTAGAAATTGGTTTATTGTATGCTTTTAAATACGTAAAAAAACCAATAACATATTTACATTATTAGCTAAATATACAATTTCCTGAGAGCAAACATACGATAATAACTTACAATCGCGTTTCAAAATACACATATTTAGCGTGTCTTTTGACAGACTGCACAGTTTTCTGAACGAGAAACTGTGTAGTTTTCTGAACAAGAAACTGTCCCGTATACAGCGGGCATTAGACTCTAAATATGATGTAGATTCACCAGTTTTCGGGTTGTTATACGAGTTTTTTTACTACATGTATAAAAAACACGCAACTGTTTTATTTCAAAAAATGTATACTGTCACACTAAATTAATATCTGTGTTTTTAATCAAATGATGATAAAAAATTTATGTTAGAAGCACTCACTTTGTAGTTATTTTATTCTTGTACCCTTGAAAAAGAGACACGTGTTGCAACGAAACCGGTCGGGAGTTAGATTAATAATAAAAAAGTGTTTCATTTTATATCCCTACAAAGATGAGGTAGAATTCTTTCAAATTCAGGAATATACAGGGCTTATGACCTGTCATTGTCTGGGTTAAGTGGCCACTTTACGTGGCCAGAGTGCCTAGCGGAAAAGAGGGGCCTGATTTTCCCCAATATTCATCAAATAGGCTATTTTCATCCGTTCCTTGTCGTGTCCTTGTCCTAGGAAGATTAAGACAATTTTGTCTCAATCTCGACTTATTAGAGGGAAACAGAATGATTAAAATTAATTAGATAGTGGAAGATAGATATAGTTGTCTTAGTTTCACTGCAAAATACAAACTAACTAACTAACTAACTAACCATCACGCCAATTCCCCGTAGGGGTAGGCAGAGATGATAGAACGCCATACATCTCTGTCCCGACATACTTCCTTTGCTTCCCCTACATTCATACATCTTCTCATGCACATACGCCGATTATTCCGACTTTTCATGTCTACTTTCGAGTACTTGTCTTACTTGGTCATGCCATGTCTTTCTCGGCCTTCCTCGGCTTCTACATCTTGCATTTAAACTTCTTTTAGCCGTTCTTTCATCACTCATTCGCTCCACATGACCAAAACATCGTAAAAGCCCTTGGTTTTGTGGATAATGCTTATCTCAGCCTTGCACTCTGCTCTAATTTGGACATTTGTACACCTATCATGCATAGTCTTACCACACATAGATCGCATTTCAACAGCATTCAGTCTACTTTCATCCTTCTTGTTCCAACACCACGCTTCACTACCATACATAAGGGTCGGACATACATACATACCATACATAATGGAACATAAAATTTTGACAGTTCTCTTTGAAATAGCTTGTCTAGTGTTAACTTAACAGTGTCTGAGATTCAAGCATAAAATGCATGCTTTAAATTGTCGACAAAAGATTGCTAAATCTGCCTACATAAATCACTTATACTCGAGTTCTTCAAAGCATAACAAACGCATATCAGGCCATCAACACATAGTGCTTTATTGCCGCGAATATTGATGTTATCAGGTGCATATTGCAAGTAGAAACGTTGCAACGTTGCGTTACGGCATGTGGATGCAACTCGTGCATTGTGTGAGCTGTAGAAATAATATATAATAATAGATAATTTGTCTCCGAGAAATAGCGGTTATTTTCCACCGTGTTGCCATTTTTGTGTTTAAAGACCTTATCCACTTTGCTGAAACAATTTGTTTTTAATGTTCAATAATGTTCTTGTTTGTGGAATCCATACGCTCCACATAGAGATCGGATATGGCATGATGATGATAATGAATGTCCTTATCAGTGGCGCAATTCCATAGAAAAGCTACTACTTTTACTGCTCTCCGTGAAGGCAAGATGATCAGTCTTACGCTTCAGTCCAAGGTTATAAACATGAAATATTAATATGTAAATAAATATTTTATTTTAGATATACATGTACAAATATCAAAAGATTGCATGGTTTTCGTTTAAAAATCCATAAAAAATATAAGTAAATTTGGTATTATTGATATATCCCAACAGAGACAGAGAAGCTCTGGAAACGAATGTGGGTTATCTAGGCGTTTACAGGGCTTATGACATGTCATTGGCTGGGTTAAGTGGCCACTTGATGTACTACAACATTCTCCATTCCGCCCATCATCCGACAACCATATATGACAAATTTTTGAAACTACCATATAAATTGAATTTGTACAGAAGCTTCCAATCGTATTTGTAAAGAAGCGGAATGGGGAATGCTGTAGTACTTCAGGTGGCCACTTAACCCAGCCAATGACAGGTCATAAGCCCTGTAAACGCCTAGTTATCTATCATTCGTTTCCAGAGTCTCTCTCTGTCTCTGTTGGGATATCAATAATGTCTTATATCAGCATGGGTATAATCCAGTAATTTGTCTACAAGTATTTGTATACGTTCAAAATGTTGTTTTATTTAGAATTTCCCCGGAGGACAAGAAAAATTATGACACGTTTAACCTTTAAATTTATCAGTGTAGTTGGTGCAGGGCTTAACTGCCAGGCCTCTGAAACGGCGGCCTCCGATTGGTCGAGAGGTGCGCTCTGCGATTGGCCGACGCGGTCGCGCCTTCGCGACGTCATCGCCGCTAAAGGAAAACTGGTTCTGAGAAAACCACTATAATCCTATAATATATCTTCACCATTGATTATTGTACCATGCTGAACGTGTTATTAGTATTAATTGCGCTGTGATGGCGGGTAATAAGGTCAGAAAACGCTAGAAAGGGCGCCTGACGCGCGTATGCCACACGGCCGTCAGATTTCAACATATCATTCAAACTTTCATCATGTTTTTAGCACAGATAATCCTTCTAGAAACAAAAATGTCCGCCGTGAAAATTTTTAACAGTTTAAATGTGAACAAACACTTGTTTAGACAAATTCAGTTAAAAATGCTTGGCAATTTTCTCAACGGATGACACACAGATAGATTCATTTAGAAATGTGATAGACGAATATGAATATATACATATACACATACACCTTCGAAAATTTGACATAATAGGGTTCTTCCCGATAACATGAATATCCATGAAAACGTTTTAAATATTTAACGTATATTTTTACAATTCCAACGATATAAAACACAATGATCAAAAATGTTTTTTTAAATTTATAAATTTATGTTTTAAAAACACGAAAATACGAATGATTTTTAACGCCCGTTATTGGTTAATGACGTCATACCCGTCCACCATGAAAGGCGTGAAATTCATTACGAAGTGAGCGCCTATATTGCTGTGACGTCACACCGCATGCGCGCCAAATGGAGGATTTTGCGAGCGATTTGAAAAAGCGCTATTTCAAACCGCGCTAAAAAATTCATATGACATCGTAAAAAAATTTAAAAAAATTCCCTTGATATGGTTATTTTTCAATCAATTTTTTGAAATAAAAAATAGAAAATCGGAATGAACCCAATTGTAAAAAAAATATCATGCTTAATAAGTAGATTTTTTTTTTTTGGAAACCAGTGTTTTGATGTACCTACAAAGATCTGCGTCGATTAGCGCTGAAGCGTAAGACTGATCACCTTGCCTGTAACAAATGATCAAGATTCACTAGCACTCGGTGTACCTATGCACCATTGGGTGCGGATAAGGGAAAGTAGTAGTACTAAATGAAACATACAAATTCTTCACTAAAAACGAGAGTGATTTTGCCCTCGTTAGAAATCCCCGGTCTAGACACTATACGGAAATAAATACATCATTACGATTATATTTTGTTAGGAAATAAAACAAAAAATGCACATAGGAACCGACATTTTCTTGGTACATGTTGACAATTCGACAATTCTCCGCAGATTCGCCTGAGAGATCACATTTCAACAGCATTCAGTCTATTTTCAGATTATATTATGATATAACTATTTGGATAATTTTTTCAGCGCCATTTTTGACAGAAATCACCTCTAGGCCGCTGTACGTGTACATTCAATATTCTTAATTACAACATTTTGGGCGTGTTCAAATATTTGTACACAAATCTGGATTTTATCCCAAGACGGGAGTAGGTATATATTTCATTTTATATCCCTTCAGAGATGAGGTATTTTTTTTAATTCAGGAATATGGATATACGAGAAAATAAATTGCAGTCATTTGCAGGCGATTACTAGTAATTAATTTAACTCGTTCAGTCTTAATTACAAAAATAAAGTAATTTGCTAATAAATACATAACTTAAATATCAATGCATAGATGGAGCTTTCAACTCGCGATTCTCGATTCGTAACATATATACAAAATCAAAAATGCTACCTGGTGTAAATATTCGCTAATAAGCACAATGGAGAATGTTGTAGTACATAAAGTGGCCACTTAACCCAGCCAATGACAGGTCATACGCCCCATAAACGTTCGAATATACATATTCCTGAATTTGCAAAAAAAAATCTACCTCATCTCTTTAGGGATATAAAATGAAATATATTCTTAATTAATTCCACTGAATAAGTGATCTGAGACAACGATTATTTAAGAAATTATATTAAATCTATACGTAGGCGAAGTACTGAACTCCAATTCGGCTTGCAGCTACAAAGCGCATGGACTATTGTAATGCCAGCTTCCATCTGATATCAGTAATTGGGGATAATGATTTTACGAAAAATTTTAGTAGTTTTGAAAAATTGGGGCAGGATTACAAAACATATTTTGATTCTTACTATTTGCTAAAGATGGCTTGAATTTACCGACAGACACTCTTTTACAATTTGTCTTGCATCTACCATACAGTCTGATCATTAAAAATAAATTTTAATTAATCTAGAATCTAGAATATAAAATGTCTACATGCCAATTTAAATGTTAAAAAACTAGTAGAAGGTTGATAAATTGGGTTCTTTCCGATTTTTTATTTTTTATTTAAAAAAATGATTGAAAAATTACTATTTCAAGGGAATTTTTTTTTATTTTTTACGATGTCAAATGATTTTTTTAGCGCGGTTTGAAATAGCGCTTTTTCAAATAGCTCGCAAAATCCTCCATTTAGCGTGCATGCGGTGTGACGTTACAGCAATATAGGCGCTCAATACGGAATGAATTCACGCCTTCCACGGTGGACGGGAATGACGTCATTAGCCAATAACGGGCGTTAAAAATCATTCGTATTTTCGTGTTTTTTTAAAACATAAATTTATAAATGAAAACAACATTTTTGATCATTGTGTTTTATATCGTTGGAATTGTAAAAATATACTTTAAATATTTATAGCGTTTTCAAGGATATTCATGCTATCGGGAAGAACCCTATTGCACATTAAAATTTCAATGAACGTAAATTTATAGTTCAAAAGTCATTTTGATGATTGCGCAGTTTGAATGTCAATTTTTAAGAAAATATGGTGAATTTCTTAATCTTTTCAATAGTGACTTTGGACCGGAGACATGTTAATCGATGAAAGTTATATACCTATTATTAACGATTTAGTATTAACCTTTGCATCGAAAAAAGATACCCAGACACCTAATCTATATTATGACGTTTTACCTTAATTTTCAATGACATCTTTGAGATTAATTTTAAGTAGGATAAGGCAATATGTAACATTAACTAATCCATTATCTACCATTTTAACCCTTTATAGCATCACGTGACAGTTCATTTGTATTTATTTACGGAAAAAAAAAACTTTTAATACATAGATAAGCATTATAGGGATAACAAGCAGTAAAAATAAGTGACAGAACATTAAATTGGTGAAGCTAAGACAGTTAGAATAAAATGTCGACACACTCAAGACAGGATCGGGTCTACTTCAGTGAATGTTTAAATCTTGATAGTCTTACACCGAACAAGTCCAGATCCCGTCTCGTGTTTACAATACGATACAATCGAGACAATGGGGCATGAAAACCATAGTTAGTTTTGTGGTGACTAAGGAACAGCACGTCATTATTTCTCAACCTACGGACTGGAATACAGAAAGTCACTTGAGTCAGTAAAGATGGTGCATCTATCATGCCATTTAGCAATTTAAATGTAATCAATGTTAGATCGCTTTTGAAGACTAGAGATTTTCAACATTGAGTCCATATCTTCATAGGTGTAATCATCTCTCCACAGACCGATCATCCATGCTACTTTTCTGAGTAGGCGGTGTTACAAACCATTTGAGTGCTCACAAAATCCAAAACAAACGTCCCAGTTTGTTTTGACTCAATGTAACAGCACAGATACACAATGATATATGCAATTCTAGAACATTAAATAAATAAATTTGACTTTAGTTCGCTGTGCAACTTACAGTTGCGTACATAAGTTTTAAACTTTGAAAAAATCGAATATTTCTACTTGCTACACATATTGTAACAAAACTCGTAGTACAACCCGAAAACTGGTGAATCTACATCGTATTTGGAGACGATTGTGTAATATGACCTTTTAATCTGAGCTTGAAAAATTTTTTTTTTTCTTCTCACAAAAGCTTTTTTTATTTATTTATTTATTTAATAACAGGTAACTCTACAATGAGACGATATCTATCATTTTACATATTATTATAATAATTACATACACGGTTTTATTGCACATCAATTACAGAATGAGGGAATCGACTGTTTTCTAAAGTGTTTTTTTTCTATAAACTTACTATTTAACTAAAAAAAAAAAATATATTTAATATTTTTTTTTATAAGTTATTGATGAAGATACGATTTTTTTAAAGTTGCACATTTCAAATACCGCGCTAAATACCACTATGTACTAACTGCGTCATTTTTGCAGGAGTGACGTCATAAAACGGGTTGTTTAAGGCCATGGTATTTCTCCAGCCAGTAACAAAACTGTCAAAAATCTATGCAAACTGCTGACGCGGGAAGCACAGATAAAATATACCGTCGACTCAACTGTCATATACTGTTAACAGCTGTTCTAGGGAGACTGAATGGCGGCCATCTTTTTGGCAATAGAAGCTTGTATGTAGATTGTATTCCATATTAAAATGCCATGGAACGCGGCTACGGGGGTTTAAAAACGGAAACCGGAAACACTACCCTTAGATACAAGGAGTGACGTCATTGTTTAAGATTTTGAAATGAATGCTATTTTCAACATTTTTTATAAATTTTTGCGTGCGTTTTAGGGATATTTCATCCCACTTCAAAATTTTTAAATATTCGCGTCTACACGAAAGCATTTTTAAAATTCAATTCCGGGTAGCAGTGGATTTCCTCATGACACAGCATTATAATACTCGTATACAACAGGTTTAAGTACTTTGCATAAATTTGTATTTCAAGTTCCTCTTGAATTCACCACATCTATCATTAAATTCGTCAATATTTAAATGTTTTTCTATGTCTCTGTACAGTCTTAACATGCGAGATAAGGAATTGAAGTGCGCCATGTTATTGTAAAAAGTTGGGACAAAAAATTAATGTTTTATGTGATCACAACCGCCGACTTGGAATATTCAAAGTTATATTTTCCAAGCAGAATATAGAATCAACTTTGCCATGTATTATATTATGAAGAAACATTAAGTCCGCAATTCTCCGAACTTCCAACTTGGCTTTCAGAAGTATGGCAGCAAAATTGCTCCAATTCTTATTAAAACGCGTTATTAAATTTTGTTTTATTTATGGATAGTATTAATTTGACTAAATACATGATATTTGATAAAAATTCGCAAAAAAATATCGAAAAAAAAAATTAACTTCGTACTCAATTTTTTCGAAAATAAAAAAAATATATACAAAATCGACTCCAAATATTATGTAGATTCACGGGTTTCCCGCTTGTACATCGACTTTTGTTACACAATGTAGCATAGTGGTAGCGCATTTGGCTACCGTGCCTGAGGTCGCGGGTTCGATTCCCGTTGGGGGTCAACATGAAATATTTATTTACATGAGATTTTCATATAAATATTTCATGTGTGATACCTTGGACAGGTACTGAAGCGTAAGACTGATCATCTTGCCTTCATGTAATAAAATGATCAAGACACACTGCACTTGGTGTACCAATGCAGTGCCCTATGCACCATTGGGTGCGGATAAGGGAAAGTAGTAGTAGTATGGATAATGCAAAATGAATATCATATAACATCCTACCTTGTTAAGAGGCCCTAAAACTTGTTGACGAGAGCGTTTGCACGACTTGAGAAATTAATTATACTTACACAAGCAGGTGCCATTATATATATTAGTATTAAAGTCGTTGCTGACTGCCTTTCTGATGTAGATTGCATCAGCAATGGGCAACGGGCAACGGGCAACGGGCAACGGACGAGCCTCCAACAACATCTGACGTCATTATATATTACTTTGTACTGACTTATCGAAAGAAGCAAAATTGGCAGTACACAACGGAGTTCTGGTACCAACCCTTATGTATGGTAGTGAAGCGTGGTGTTGGAAAAACAAGGACGAAAGTAGACTGAATGCTGTTGAAATGCGATCTATGTGTGGTAAGACTATGTATGATAGGTGTACAAATGTCGAAATCAGAGTGCAAGGCCGAGATAAGAATTGTCGACAAATTTAAGAAAGGGCTTTTACGGAGCGAATGAGTAATGAAAGAACGGCTAAAATAAGTTTAAATGCAAGTGTGCCTGGATGTAGAAGCCGCGGAAGGCCGGGAAAGACATGGCTTGACCAAGTACGTCAAGTACTTGAAAGTGGTCATGTGAAAAGTCGGAATAATCAGCGTATGTGCATGAGAAGATGTGTGAATATAGATGAAGCAAAGGAAGTCTGTCAGGACAGAGTGGTATGGCGTTCTATCCTCTCTGCCTACCCCTACGGGGAAATGGCGTGATGGTTAGTTAGTTTGTTAGTTAATAATATCTGATATCAGCCCAGCATGGGTATAATCCAGTAATTTGTCTACAAGTATTGTACACATTCAAAATGTTGTTAAAAAGATTTACTGGTTAAAATATAAAGCAAATAAAAATTGGAGATACATCTTCAGGCGTCTCCTAGTAAGTAATTTAAGTTCGGATGAGCCTTACCTACACCAATAAAGATTGATTGCCAAAAATGCTTAACAATCTTCTCAACAGATGTAATGTGATATTACGAACGCGAGTTCAATATACCCGTTTCCCACGATGAGACCGCGAAACTCCAGCGGTGCGATTCTCTAAGGTTTCAGACACTTCTGCGCATACGAATTCAGTACAAAATCGTATGCGCAGTAGTTTAAAAACACTTACAGAATCGAAGCGCTGAGGGTGATTATTCATGATATTCTGAGAAAAAAATCTTAATAAAGTTTTTCAAAAAACTCAATTCTAATTTCTTACAAAAATGATTAAAATAATGAATAAAAATTCACGCGTGTAATACCGTCCATTTTTGAACTGGCTAACACACGTGACCTGCACCAATTTCAGATATGAAATTCGAATTTTGAATGTTCGTTCGGTGACCAGAGCGGACCCCCACTCCTCCCCGCCCACCGCCACCCCCGCCACCGCTAGCATTTCAAACAGAAGCCAGTATTACATAGTCGCTTTTTTTATTAATACTTTTTTTTAATTAATTATTAAAAATGCCCGGATCAAAAAACTTTATAAGGATCCAATTCTTGAATACCATGAACAATCACCCTCCGGAGTTTCGCGGTCTCATCGTGGGACACGGTGTATACAAGTTTCAAAGATTTGTCGTATATGGTTATCGGATGATGGGCGGAATGGGGGCTTTTGTAATACGGTAAGATCTCACTTAACCCAGCCAATAGCGGTTTCATGCTGTAAACGCCTAGATAATCCTCAATCGATTCCAGAGAATCTCTTCACATGTTGGGATATCAATCATAAATCTACTATTATACTAGATATTAATGATATCTCAACAAGACAGAGAAAGAGAAAATACTAAGTGGAATGGGGGATTATGTAGGCGTTTACAGTGGCTTATGACCAGTCATTGGTTGGTTATAGTGGCCACTTGATTTACTACAACATTCCCCATTCCGCCTATCATCTGACAACCTAGATGACAAATTTTTTGAAACTTCTATAAATGTTGAGTTTGTACAGAAGTATCTACATATGAGTTACACTAAGTCCGACTCGTGGCACGACGGTAAGCAAAAAATATTAGTATCTGGTTCGATTCCCGATGGGGCTCAATATATAATAATATTTATTTGACAAAATACCTTGGATAAGCGCTATAAAATTTTAAGACTGATCACCTTGCCTGTAATTTTCAAAAGATTCACTAGCACTCGGTGTACCTATGCACCATTGGGTGCGGATAAGGGAAAGTTGTAGTAGTTTAATGAAAAAGACAAATACTTTAGTAAAAACGAGAGCACTTTTGCCCTCGTTAGAGGTCCCTGGTCTAGACACGATACGGAAATACTTTATAATTATATTTTGCAAGCAAATAAAATCAAAAAATGCACATAGAAACCAGAGACATGTTGCATCAGACATTTTCTTTGTAAATAATGACAGTTCATTGCTCTAAACATTATTAAAAATAAGAATAAACGCAATCTCTGGCGAATTTGTTTATTTATTTGATTATAAACAGGTGTCTTAAAGATGCAAGATGATATAAAAAATATCACGCTTAATATCAGTGTTTTAATGTACATAGATTCGCGCCAGTTCAACTAAAATGGACTAGTCCTCCAAAGACGTGCATGAAGAATATCACGCGACTGGCAATTATGACTGATAAGTCTTGACTACAAACAGACTTTAGTGAATAATTTTTGAAGATAATAGGGATTTACGATACAATGAAAGCCCCACCCTTTCCCTAGACTGCTTTAAAGACTATTGAGTCTTTTTTCAGTCCAGCCTAACTCTACCGATTTTTTCAACAAGCTAAACCGCGATTTTAAGATTGTTAGTGTGATAAAAATACGGATGAATTTACGTTATGTACGCGAACAAATGCTTTCATTGCCCCTACCACTGTCTCGGCTTATGTATTATAATTGTCATTGTTTCCATCACCCAAACCAACCAGAGTCGGCCCAAATTAACAGTAGTAGGGGAATGTTAGTTTCTACCCCGATCATTATTTATTAGTAATTACAACCACCCGTGTGGAGACCGGTATCCCGCCTCGCCAGGCCCCCCATCCCAGACATCCACCCGTGCATCCGCGGTCAGGGTCTCAATGGAGGGGGGATTAGGGAAAAGAGGGGAGGGGACAGAACGCATGTGTGCATCTCACACATCACTATCATCCTATCTGCAGACACTATTTCATACGTCCCCTGCCGTACCTTATCACAATACCTATCCAAAGACCATTCTATCAATACAAAAAAGACAATACAATTCAGTTCTTTCCGATTTTTAATTTTTATTTCAAAAAATTGATTGAAAAATAACAAATCAAGGGAATTATTGAAAATTTTACGATGTCATATGAATTTTCTAGCGCGCGGTTTGAAATAGCGCTTTTTCAAATCGCTCGCAAAATCCTCCATTTGGCGCGCATGCGGTGTGACGTCACATCAATATAGGCGCTGACTTCGTAATGAATTTCACGCCTTTCACGGTGAACGGGTATGACGTCATTAGCCAATAACGGGCGTTAAAAGTCACTCGTATTTTCGTGTTTTTTAAAACATAAATTTATAAATGAAAACAACATTTTTGATCATTGTGTTTTATATCGTTGAATTGTAAAAATATACTTTAAATATTTATAACGTTTTCAAGGATATTCAATGCTATCGGAAACAACCCCATTGAGTTGAGGGATGGGATATAATTGAGAGCTCCACACACGCACACACAAACAGCCCGGACGGGCCGCCCCAGCGAGCGCACACCAAGTCCCCCCGGATTAGGTAGATATTAGAGATGTACCGACTAGTCCGGCCATTTTTGTAGTCGGCGACTAGTCGGCTGTTTACTATATTCGTATTTCTATGTTTAAAAATAGGGGGACTGAAATGAAATCGTAACCTATATTAATAGTTTTTATTATAGATTCAGCTTTACAGTTTTTTAATATAATCTAGGAATAGGAACTCTTCTTTTGGTATTCTTCCTTATGTAGGGAAGCGAAGCATGGAGTTGGAAAAATAAGGATGAAAGTAGACTGAATGCAGTTGAAATGCAAAATTATGTATGATGGGTGAAATTAGAGCTGAATGCAAGGCTGAGATAAGCATTATCGACAAAATTAAGAAAGGTCTTTTACGTTGGTTCGGTCATGTAGAGCGAATGGATGATGTAACAACGGCTAGAAAAATACATGACGCGACTGTGCCTGGATGCAGAAGTCGAGGAAGGCCGAGAAAGACATGGCATGATCAGGTAAAACGAGCGCTTGAAAGTGGGCATGTGAGAAGTCGGAATAATCGACGTGCGTGCATGAGAAGATGTATGAATGTGGAGGAAGCGAGAGAAGTGTGCCATGACAGAGTGGTGTGGCGTTTATATACTCTCTCCGCATGCCTACCCCTTCGGGGAAATGGCGTGATGGTTAGTTAGTTAGGCTGAATTTTGATTTAAAAAACACGTCAACAAAAACAACAAAAAAAAAAATGCAACCAAAAACCTGTTTCGACATGATCGCGCGTCAAATGCGAGAGACTCAGCTGTAAACAAAGTGCCACGAACATTGCCGATGCCGCACGAACTCCACCGAAAGCAACGATCGGCTTGGTCGACTAGTCGGCCAGTCGGCCAGTCGGCCAATCGGCCAGTCGGCCAAAGTTATAGCCGGCCCATCTCTAGTGGATATTTTTATAAAGATCGTGGACCGAACCAGAATCCGTACTTGACATAGTTGGCTGCCATCCTGTACGAGTATTTGGATTGCGTCAGTGGGATAACAATCGGCCGGTAGGCTATTTCACGATGATTCTATCGGGTCTCGAATGTGGCTTTTGGCTCTTACATCAATTCGCCTCTCCGACGACGCGACGGTAGTACTCAAATAATTGAAATACTTTCCTTATTATAGTGGTGCATGGGGCACTGCATTGGTACATCAATTGCTGTTAACCTTGATAATTTCATCCATGGAGGCAATATTATCAGTCCTTGGCTTCCAATAAATTTATTTACAAACGAAAAAGTCAAATTGTAACATTATGTAAACCATTTTCTTTTTAAATACATTACATTTTTAATGAAACATTTGAGCTTTCATGATAATATGCTCAAATATTTTAATTTCAGGCTGTTTTCAAATAGTCGGAAATAACTATGCTTGAAAGCAGGAAACAAGTTGTGCTGGAGTGGGATTCGAACCTAGAAATTCTAATCCAAAGTCTCCGAATCTACCACTAGACCACCCGGTTCAAATTAACCATAAATAACTACTAACTAACCATCACGCCATTCCGAAGGGATAGGCAGAGAGGATAGAACGCCACACACTCTGTCCTGGCATACTTCTCTTGCTTCTCCACATTCATACATCTTCTCATGCACGCACGTCGATTATTCCGACTTCTTACATGCCCACTTTCAAGCACTTGTTTTACTTGATCATGCCATGTCTTTCTCGGCCTTCCTCGACTTCTACATCCAGGCACAGTCGCATCATATATTTTTTTAGCCGTTCTTTCATCATCCATTCGCTCTACATGACCGAACCAACGTAAAAGACCTTTCTTAATTTTGTCGATAATGCTTATCTCAGCCTTGCATTCTGCTCTAATTTCAACATTAGAGCACCTATAATACATAGTTTTACCACACATTCGCCTGAGAGATCGCATTTCAACTGCATTCAAATCTACTTTCATCCTTATTTTTTCCAACTCCATACTTCGCTTCCATAAAGCACTTAGATATCACATGATTATTTTAATATAAAAATGACGTTTTGACCCCGTTGGGAATAGAATCCGCGACTTCATACATGGTAGCCTAATTATTGAAAAAGTATTGAAGTTAAAAAAACAATAATTCACTAGAAGGGGCAATTACATACAAATTTTCTAAAAATATACACTTCCTAGGGTTAATTTTATAACACCACTTATTATCAAATCCCACCGTCTAAAGACTCCAGCACTTAGACCAATACACGAAACGTGTGACGTAGATGTCTAGTGATGACGTAGTGAGTGACGTAGTGGGTCATTACCTGTCACTAGGCACGGTAGCATTTTTCAAGTATGGAATGTCACTTCTCTGGAGTTATTTTTCGAGTTGAGCCATCATATTTACGGACGAAATTTTCATATTAAAAAAAAAAAAAAAAAAAAAATTATTTAATACTATTATAATTTTTACATAGACTAATATTATTACATTACACAAACTTTTTTTTTCTTAACTATTCTTGTCCTACTATTATACATTTTTCAATTTAACTATAATAATATAATACCTACACTAATATTTTTTCACATTTAACCCTAAATACCTTTACATTTTGTTCTTTTCTTATTTCATCTGGAATATCCTCATACATTTTAATGCCCTTATACATTAGACAATTCAGTGACATAGTTTTTCTTTTCTTTTCTAATCTTATATTTTTTTAACCTCTTGTTGCATATTTATGAAAAAAGTCATCATTTTTTTATTTGTTTTGCAAATATCTTGACAATGGCATCGCAAAGTTCACCATACAAAATATTTGTTGCTATTCGGCCATCCTCCATAAGACTCTATTAAAAAGAGCTATCACTGAAGCCATCCGAGAGCGGGCTAATACATCTGAATTAGTGACTTTGTCCTTCCATGTCACGCCAAGGATACGCCGTAGACATCGCAAATGAAAGTAAAAATAACTAGCTAACCATCACGCCATTTCGCCAAAGGGTTAGGCAGGGGTTAGAACGCCACACTCCACTCTATCCTGGCACCTGGCACACTTGTTTCCTCATCATTCATAATATCTTCTCATGGACGCATGCCGATTATTCCAATTTATTTTATGTATTTTTTGTATTATACCTACTACATCAGTGAAATAATAAATGTTACCCGCTTGAACGGGGGCCTTATGTTATATATTTATAGATTTTTTGCCAGTCAGCAAGACTAAGTTAGTGATTTACGCTAAAAATGTATTTTGCACAACCTTGAAAGCTTGCTGTATTATTATGCACGTTATAATTAATCTCGCGAACGTTTACTTCCGTTCTTAAGAAGCAATATAAAAAAGTTATAAAATAAAGAGCGAATGTAATCAGAGTTAAGTTTTTTACGATTTAAAATGCCGTCGAGCGTCGTTTTATTGTAATGCAAAGTTATCGCATAATCAAAGCGATAAAACTCGTACATCTCGTCAAATATTTACCTTCTAAACATCTATAATTACAAAATGTCACGCGTACGATTTTATAATGATTACATATTAAATCTCGTACAAACACGTGTGATGATTAGATGAAAATTATTTACATACCTGTAGCGAGTTTTGCAACAATGACACGGGCACGATTTGTAAATGTGTATTTTATTGCGCGTACTTAAGTTGGATTTAACACCTTATTGGAACACAAAACATCGCGACACGACAAAAACTATACTTTGTTAAAAACTAAAGTTGATAATGACGTTTACTGTAAGTACCTATCGAGTACCGACATGCGACACTGACAGACTGACAGCAGCTGTCAAGCATTGAAAATTGCAACTGCGTTTTTGTAACATTTTTGCGTAATCGTTGCGTCTAGAAACATCACCTAAATATTTTTCATATGACTAATAATTAAACGCAATATTTGTATTTAAAAATGAAAGAGATTTGGGAGCGGAAGCGTGGATTAGCAGTCTTAAGCGGCGCCGATAACAAAAATCTCTAATAACTAAAAACGTGCTAATAACAAACGTCAAATTTGAAAACAGCTGTTCGATCTGACGTTTTAATCGCCATTTTAAGTAATGTTGCCAATCGTCTAATAAAATGTTGCTAGTTAGAAAATTTGACTGAAATTTCCTAACCATAAAATAAAACAAGCCCAAGTTGAGAAAGATTGAGAAATCACAATTACAATGTACACATGAATTAAATTCTCTTCACTCCAGGACTTGAACCCGGGTAAAAATGTTTTAAAATAACTAACTAAAAGTGTTTTAAATCATTGCTTTATTCTCAGACGAATAGTGTAAAAATTAATAAAACAAGCCTGTTTCCAGTGGTGCAGTTCATTATTTTATTTCAAGAACAAAAAAATTGGCGTTATTATTTTACTTCAATTCAAATAGTCGAAGATAATTGTGTTAGAAAGTAGGAAACAATACAGCGACATTAATGATGTGATCTGTAACATAACATAATTTAAAAATATTTTTGATATTCAATCTCTAAATCATTGTATCTATCTAAACAAATAAGTTACCGCAACAGTAGAATATTTTGCACCAAATTTTTAACGAGCTCATATGGAGTTGTCATTTCCGTAATGTGATTATTCGATTGCCTTTGAAACTAATAAATAAAACGCTCTTTTAAAATAATTGATAATATTTATTTTTTACAAAGAAGATTTGTACATTTTAGCTAAGCGATTCATTACAAGCAAATTATCTATTGACATTTGTAACTCTAGGCCTTCTGATGGGCAATAATATGTAGACACATTGCGCTATCTACTACTACTCTCCCTTATCTGCGCCCAGTGGTGCAAAGAACACTGCATCCATACATCGAATGCAGTGAATCTTGACCATTTGTTACACTTAAGATGAGCACTTTTTTTTCCGTCAACAGACATCTATTGGCTACTACTCGTGGCTACCTTAAAGTGAAATAATCTCCGTGTCAACACATCAGTAAATATAACGCCTTCATCCTATTGCATCTTCAAATTATTGTCGACAGAAGATTGCTTTGTCTACATAATTATTCAACCAGCAAACTGCCAACCTGCATATAACAATAATAATAATAAATAGACACAATGATGAATAAAAATATTTTGAAGACTGGCAAAATACTGTACGATTCATATTTTATATTTTTTTACGGCTAGATTTCCCCTGAAAATTCCTTAAAGTAGTCTTAACCTGTAAAATCAACGAATTTCGAGATATGCCGTTTTGAAAGATGGATGATGATTTATCCATCTGAACAAGACCTTAGATTATAGAGCAATACGATTGCTCTCAATCATCCACTAATAAAAAATTGTATTTGTTTAAATTAACTGTTAACTTTTAAAACAATCTTAATAAATATAAATTATGGTTTTTTACACCAAAAATATTAAAATTATCATTAACTAAAATAAAAATATCTAATATTTAACTTGAGTTTTATTCCTAGATAATAATTAACAGTACATCTGTGCATATAAGGCGTCCATTTCCAAATACAATCTCCTCCTATTTATATGAAAAAGAACAGAATGTTATGCAAAGAAATCCAAAACTAGTATTCTGCAGCCAGTATGATAACTGAATAACATCCTCCGCCTCATAGCACAGTGGTAGCGCATTCGGCTACCCTACATAAGGTCGCGGGTTTGAATCCCGTAGGGGGAATGAACCCGCAACCGAATAAGAGAATCGAGGCCAGGACCTCCGTGTTGTGAGTCCAGCGGCTTAGCCATTACGCCACGGAGGCCGCTATTTATTTAACTAAATTTAGAGAACAGAAAAAGTGTGGGACAGGCCCGTTATTATTATTACAATATTGTCAATTAGTAAAAATATATAACTAACAAACCATCATGCCATTTCCCCTTAGGGGTAGGCAGAGAGGATAGAACGCCATACCACTCTGTCCTGACAGACTTCCTTTGCTTCCTCTACATTCATACATCTTCTCATGCACATACGCCGATTATTCCGACTTTTCACATGACCACTTTCAAGTACTTGACGTGCTTGGCCATGCCGTGTCTTTCTTGGCCTTTCACGGCTTCTACATTCAGGCCTACTTGCGTTTAAACTTTTTTTAGCCGTTTTTTCATCACTCATTCGCTCCACATGACCAAACCATCGTAAAAGCCCTTTCTTAATTTTGTCGATAATGCTTATCTCAGCCTTGCACTCTGCTCTAATTTCGACATTTGTACATCTATCATACATAGTCTTACCACACATAGATCGCATTTCAACAGCATTCAGTCTACTTTCATCCTTCTTTTTCCAACGCCATGCTTCACTACCATACATAAGGGTTGGTACCAGAACTCCGTTGTGTACTGCCAATTTTGCTTCTTTCGATAAGTTCTTATTTGCCACTATCGATTTCAAGTAAAAATATATCAACGGTGCAAAGGAAAAACTTACTAAGCGACATAATATATGCAAAGGAAAATGATACCAAGGGATATGATATTATTACGTCGCTTGGCGTCATTTTCCTTTGCAGATATTATGTCGCTTAGTAACTTTTTCCTTTCCACCGTCGACATGTTAATGAAGTTTTAAAACTAGCTCTGAGAGCGAATAACAAACCCATCATCCACTCACAGCTGTTAGATAGATTCCCGGAGGACTCTCTTTCAGTTGCGCATAGAGGAAAAACATACTTATAAGCTATAGGCATTTTAAGAATATTGTAGATCAATTTATAGTTTAATGCAAGCATTCCCTAGACTTGGAATAAATTAGTAAGATATTGTGTCAATCAGGCAGAAATGGGCTTATAAACAAAAAAAAATCTGTGAATGCAGAAAAATAAAGCGGAGAATCACACAACCATCAGTGCCATCCGTTCGTAAATCGGATAATTAATAAGCGAGATACAATCATTTATAGTTTTTATTCCACATACGATCGGTGACGCCACCGATCGCCTATCAAACACAATCTTTACCAAAATCAAACTTTAAATGATTGTATCTCTGTTATTAATCATGCGATTTATAAACGGATGGCACCGATAATCTTGTGATTTTTCGTTTTATTTTTCTGCATTCACAGAAATTTTTAGTTAAATTAATTAAAAAACAAGGACATCCTGTTATTTTTTTTTCCCATGGAACTCATTATTTTTTTCGAAAATCCGTAATGCCATTTCCTTCAAGATAGTTTAAAGTATACATGATAATTTTTTCGAAGCTTTGTGGCTGTCCACAAATCCAGAATATCATTTTGAAAACACTTAAATTTCTAGCGCTGCCCTCGTTTCCATCCCCGACAAAAAAAATCCTAGAGGTAGGTAGTTGGTTTTAGGCGATCCAATTTATAACAGGGAAATATCACATATTACAAAAACCAATAAAAATATGTAAAATTGATTTAGAAATATTAACATTAATATTAAAATCAAATAATGTTTTCATTCATAATTTTCGAAACAAAATTGTTGAAAATACCCGTTCACAAAAACGCAACACTATTTGCCGTCGCCCCCGTGACGTCATAATTCGGTCTCGCTTCTATGCTTCACATATTTAGTTTCATAGTAAACGTCAAGGGCTACATGAATAGTGATGTAAGACGTGGCCAACAGGCGTAATTTGAAAATGAAAACATCAAAATAATTTTTAACCTGCTAAAAAAGTGTTTCTATGACTAATTAATTTTAATATTTGTAAAACGTGATTTTTCCCATATCAAGTATTCCGTAGACTCTGAATGATTAACTTAACAATATATATTTTCACGCTGGCGGTGCGGCTAGACGGTCCTTATAGCTTGCAGTGGGCACCCTTCCTCGGTATGCTGGTGAAGGGGGCTAGGTGCGGGAACAGGGAACGTCCGCTCTTGAAGGTTAGAATGTCATCTATTGTGACAACCTGCAAAAGAAATTCACGCTGAATACGAGTTATATATTAATTCATACCACATCCCAAAATAAAAGATCCACAATTTTTTTTTAGATATGAATAGCTCAAATAAAATAATGTTAAGAGCGCACTCCACCACGTGGCTCGCGGCCGCTTCCCATACAAACGTATTCCTCTATTTTCTCCCTGGAATTTAACATTAGAGCAATGATTTTTTCACACATTTTAGATATTGACCATATGCGTGTTTTCATCGCCTTATTTTTTTAAATTAAAGGAGTAAAATAAATTCTGTCTGGTCGATATCTAAAATGTGTTAAAAAAAGCTATTTATTTATTTATTTTATTGTTTTTACACCCATAGGGCTTTTTACATAGACATTTTTAAATGATTACACAGTAGGTAGCTATTCATTACCGCCAGAGATGGCATCCAGACACTGTTCCCTAAAATACACTAGATTTGTATTGAAAACATCAATATCGTTAGTATACTTATTAGCCAGTGCGTGCATTCTACGTGTCGGTGAGTTAGCACTGTAATTGGTCGATGATTGGCTACAGTAAAATAGTGCATTACTGCGGGTAACTCGACCGCGCACTCGTATACTAGTTAAATTTGTTAGTTGACAACAATCAAACATAGATTTTAATGCTTTGAACAGAAAGAGCAAATCATATTAAATTGCAGTGAGTCACGTGGTGTGGTGTGCCCTTAAACGCTTTCTTAAGGACATGGTGTTGCCGTTATGTTGGACAGGATAGAGGAGCCTACCTTGGAGGGGTCGTCAGGTACCGGAAGGAGCTCCAGGGTTTCGCCGGAGTCGGCCGGAGCAGGGTCAGTCTCCGGGAGTGTGTCGGGGTGCCCCGCCCCCCCCTCCGCACTGGACACCACGTGCACCGCCAGCTTCTGCCGCTCCGCCGAGTTTATGGTTATCATTTGCTGGTGAAGAAAAAAACCTTGATAACAAAATTATGATTAAAAATTTAACACACCATGAGAAGAAAATAAAAATATGCGTTCATTAAATCACTAAAAGAGAAATTATAATAGGAATTTTGCGTTTGTATGAAAGTAGCATTTGTCTTTTTCTTAAATTGTCTCGTATATTGTTAAATTTGAAGAGGAATTCTCTTTCTTTTCCGTAATATTTTTACACATTTATGCACCTAAATCAATTGTGTTTACATGGTGTCATGTTGCCATGACTGCACTTGCCCTCTGGCAACATTGAATTCTCGCCAGATTTGCAATTTTTAAATGGTGGCAACATGGCGACATCATCTCTATAAAAGTCAAAGCTGGTGTCAGAATCGCCCCCTCTTTACACATATTTTGGACGCCGGAGCTTGTGTTCTACATTTTAGCAGACAATGTAACACGTTATTGAACGATTTGGCCCGGTATTATGCTTAAGTGAAGTGATATATTTAGATTCTAACCTAACTAACAGACAAGGACCATGTTCAATTTGTTTTTCTTTTGTAATTTTCAAGGGGCTCAAATCCTACCAATTCAATCCATTTCCACACCAATCAATTACAATTTCATCCGATTCACCATGTAACTGATACATTTGTTATCAGATGGGAATGTACGAGTACACGCGGGTTGATTCTATTTAATTTGTAATGCAATCACCACGTGCGAAATGACGCCTATTTCGAAAGTCATTCTCGCCGTGTAAAATTATTTGTATTCATCGAAATATTAAACACCTCAAAATATTTTCTTGATATTTTTTAGTTCGTCATATACTGTGACAACTTGCAGTATGGTACGTATAAAATAAGCAAATGGATTCTAATTATATCGTGAATATAGTATTTATTCACAAGGATATTATATCGTTTTAATACCGAAAATAAGGACTGACGGTTATAAAACTAATTCTATAGCGTTTATACAGGGTGTAACAAAACTCGATGTACAAGCGGGAAACCAGTGAATCTACATTATATTAGGAGTCGATTTTGTAGATTTTTTTTTTTTATTTGACCCTTAGTTTTCGAGAAAATTGAGTGCGAAGTTGATTTTTTTTTCGATTTTTTTTTTGCAAATTGTTATCAAATATCATGTATTTAGTCAAATTGATACTATCCATAAAGAAAGCTAAATTTAAAAAACGCGTTTTGATAAGAATTTGAGCCATTTTACTTAATCTGCCATACTTATGAAAACTTTTGTGAGAAGAAAAATTTTTTTTTTTTTTAAAGTCAGATTAACACAATTGTCTTCAAATACGATGTAGATTCACTGGTTTTCCGCTTGTACATCGAGTTTTGTTACACCCTGTAAACCATTTACATATTTTTACGGCCATTCATCTTATTGTTCTTAATAATTTATTAATTTTCTTTAGGTAGAACGTAATCTCGACACTGTTTACCTCGTAGAAGTCCATGAGCCTCTCCCTGGAGAGCTGGCCCAGGGCCTGCACCTCCACGGCGGTGCGGGCGAAGTGGTACTGCTGGCTGGCGATCTCCGACCACAAGATGGCCGTCCTGCCGCCCAGCTGCTTGGGCCTCTTGAGCCGCTGGGCGGCGAGCGAGGCGCGGTGCCGCTCAAACTCCTCGTCCGACATGTCGCGGATGTAGTCCTGGAAGGCGGCATTCAAATCAATCAGACTACGTACTAAGAATGACTGATATCAATGTATCACTAAGCCTTTATTTATTTAGGAACTGAAAGCCCCACCCTTTCCCTAGACTGCTTTAAAGACTATTGAGTCTTTTTTCAGTCCAGCCAACTCTACTGATTTTTTCAACAAGCTAAACCGCGATTTTAAGATTGTTAGTGTGATAAAAATACGGATGAATTTACGATTATGTACGCGAACAAATGCTTTCATTGTACCCCTACCACCGTCTCGGCTTATGTATTATAATTGTCATTGTTTCCATCACCCAAACCAACCAGAGTCGGCCTAAATTAACAGTGGTAGGGATGTTAGTTTCTACCCCGATCATTATTTTTTTTTTTTATTAGGGAACTCAACAGTGAAACATTTACTTTTTCAAACGTCACGCACGCACATGCGCGGAATTTTTCGTGACGCAAATGGTGCCGTGACCTTTCGCCAGCGCGGGCAGTACTCGGCGCAATTCCAATGGGATTTTGGACAAAATATGAATGGTTCGTCATGTTTAGGCATCGAATTCCACGCTTAGACCAATCGAAATAAAGAACTGAATTATTCAAAAACAAAATACAAATGAATCGTATGTTTCAGAAACAACACACAAGCCAACTTTTGGGATTTCAAATTAATGATGCCATCTTGTTTTTTTAACCTAGACCCACGTTCTGAGCAGAAATAATGCACATCTGATCATTAGTGAATTTACTGTTAGCAGTCAAAAAATACGTATTTTTTAGAAATAACACACCTCCATTTGTGTGTTGTTTCTAAAAACAATTACCTGGGAATCCTTCACAAATTTTGAATACTGGTTGATCAAAAATTTGTGAGGGATTCACCGAACTGCGGGGAATCACCACAGACCGAAATGACATACCAGAAGATTTGTAAAATGTTTGATTATGTTTATTTAGTTTAGTTTTGTGTTGATATTCCACCATTCTTTTATCTAAACTGGAATATTACCAATAAAACATTGTTATATCATTAGGGTGTTTAATTTATGAAAATGTTATTTTACATAAATGTATGCAAGAAGTTTTTAAAACAGCACACATCCATTGTATTTCTTTTAAAAATAGCACACATCCCATTTGTTTTAGTAACAACACACATCCACCACCAAAATTATAGCGCTGTACGGATAGCTTTAAATATATAAAAAACATACAGTAAATATCTATTTTACTCCCTATGACAAGTGTGTATTGAAAGAAAAAATATCATAGTAGGAAAATTTTGTACCAGACAGTTTTTTGTCCGTCCTGTAAGGTTGAGGTTGCTGGATGTGTGCTACTTCTGTAAAACACGATTCAAAAACCTAAAATATCAGTTAGAATTTAGGTGTTCACCTTCATGTGTTGCAGGAAGGCTTCCACTCGTGTCTCGACGTACGCGGGGTGCCTTTCCGACTGCACGAGGACCCTGAGGCCCTGGACCCCGTTGCTGCGCCGTATCCCGCTGAACACTATGTAGCCCAGTTGTTCCTGCAAGGCAAACGTTCACACAATGAGGAAATGAGATACACAGGATTAGTTCTCCCTAAATATAATAACAAGTATGGTAAGAGAACACTTCAGTACAGTATACCAAAAATCTGTAACATGCTACCAACAAGTATTAAAAAAATAATAAATTTTTCAAGCTTAAAAGAGAGACGCGTGCTGAGAACTTGGTTGCTCGAGCTCGATTTTATTATATTGAGTTTTAGAAGTTTTGTTGTCCGTCCTGTAAAGTCGAGGTAGCTGGATGTGTGTTGTATTTTTATTCATATGTATTGTGAACTTTTATTTTTAGTTGAATTTGTATTTATGCACCTACTGACGAGTTGCAGTAGGCAACTCAGTAGGACATGTATTGTTTTCTTTTATGTATATATTGAAATAAAAAAAATTAAAATTAATAAAAAACAGTTTATGTCAGTCAAACAGATCCTTGCAAATGTGATATCAATATCTTTGAAAAATCATACAGCAGATATACAAGGTGTAACAGAACTCGATGTACAAGCGGAAAACCAGTGAATCTACGTCATATTTGGAGTCGATTTTGTAGAATAAAATTTTTTGATTACTGTTGATTATTTGTTTTTTTTTCCCTGAAATTCTTTAAAATTGTTATTTCAAATCATCTACTTAATCAAGTTAATACTATCTAAAAAGATTACTAAGTCAAATACCGAATTTGTAATAATAATAAAAGCAATTGAAATTAATAATTTTTTACACCATTTGTCACTCAAGGGTTTGCTAAACAGATGTTTTGTGTGTGGGGAGGGGGGTGCGGGGGGTACCGCGAGTTGTGTCTTGACCTTGGATTTTTAGTTTCACATGAATTGTCACGGGAACGATATGCGTTTTTTGAGCAAATATTAATTAAGTACAAAATGTTTTATTTAAGTATTTTTCTTTGTGTAGTAAATGTAAATTAAAAAATATCTTATCATGATAAATATTGTGTTTATTGTACAAGAAGTTAGTGTGAGTTTTGTTGTGAGAGTTTAGGTACTTTAAGTATTTCGTGAAAATAAAAATCTACAAAAATGCTAATACTTTAATGGAATTTAGTTGTTATGTGTTTGATTATCTATGTATTTACTGTACAAATAGTGCAAAAACTTTATCAAGACGTTCATTTTCGTAGAAAAACTATTCTCCAAGTTGCTTTGAAGGTAAGTATATCTTTAGAGAATGATTTGTTAGGTACATCGATGAAATTTTATCGTTTTACATTTGACATCGATCGATATTTGCGACTTTCTAACCTGCCAAATTCTTGTATTTGAACATTACGCGTCTAACTTCACGCGTGTGAACATTATGCGTCTAACTTCACGTGTGTGAACATTATGCGTCTAACTTCACGTGTAGGTATCGGCGCATGCGCGGAGCCCTTGATTAACCCCCCATTGACGTAATGGGGTGCGTTTTTTTAGATTTTTTAAATGCTCAAATCAAAAAGTCATGGAACAAAATCGACTCCAAATGTGACGTAGATTCACCAGTTTTCCGCTTGTACATCGAGTTCTGTTACACCCTGTATAATTACAGACACCCACAGAAAACATGATTTTTAACCGTTCCTTGGGAGAGATACAAATATTCACCGACTCTTGTGTCAACTGGTAGCGGCTTCCCGCAAGACACGACCTGCCCAGCGGATGGCACTGTCCACTCACCTTGGTCCTCAGGATGTTGAAGAAGGGCTCGGAGATGATCTGAAGCACGAGCTCCAAGAGAACGTTGCCCTCCGTGGACTGCATTCCACACTGGTAGTATAGCACGGTACACGAGCTCTTGTGCACTGTGTGGTCCACCTCATACCTGTAGTGGCTCCCTGCGGGACAACACAATGGAAATTTTACTATCCTTAAAAGCATACTCCGTCACGTGACTCGCGGCCGCTTCCCATACATTCCTCGATTTTCTCCCTGGATTTTAACATTAGAGCAATGGTTTTTTAACACGTTTTAGATATCGACCAGATGCGTGTCTGTATCGTCTAAACTAATTAACTAACCATCACGGAATTTCTCCGTAGGGGTAGGCAGAGAGGATAGAACGCCATACCACTCCGTCCTGACAGACTTCCTTTGCTTCCTCTACATTCATACATCTTCTCATGCACATACGCCGATTGTTCCGACTTTTCACATGTCCACTTTCTAGTGCTTGACGTACTTGGTCATGCCATGTATCTCTCGGCCTTCCGCGGCTTCTACATCCAGGCACACTTGCATTTAAACTTCCTTCAGCCGTTCTTT
Source organism: Micrasema minimum (assembly GCA_022494985.1). Lineage (NCBI taxonomy): Eukaryota > Metazoa > Arthropoda > Insecta > Trichoptera > Brachycentridae > Micrasema > Micrasema minimum. The sequence goes on from JAGVSP010000885.1 coordinate 43,866, forward strand.
CATCACTCATTTGCTCCACATGACCAAACCATCGTAAAAGCCCTTTCTTAATTTTGTCGATAGTGCTTATCTCAGCCTTGCACTCTGCTCTAATTTCGACGTTTGTACACTTATCATACACAGTCTTACCACACATTCGCCTGAGAGATCGTCAGATCCTGTATCGTCTTATTTTTAAAATACTTTATTTGTTAAAGGAGATAAAAAAATTATTGACAAAATAAGACGTTACAAACACGCATCTGGTCGATATCTAAAATGTTACAATTTAGCACAAGAGATAAAAAATAATTGTTACAATTTAGAACAAGAGTACTATTCTTTATTTATGTATTTTGCTGTATTCAAAGTGCATTTTTGTAAAAGGCAAGTGCCGTAAATAAATAAATAAATATCTAAAAATCTTTGCTCTAGTGTAAAATTCCAGGGAGAAAATCGAGGAATACGTTTGTATGGGAAGCGGCCGCGTGATTTATATCTTAGGTATGAACCTTTTTAAAAAAAAAATTATCATTGTTATGTCGGTAATTAATTTTTAAAATAAAATAATCGCGATTTCCCGCCAAATAGGTCATTATATGGTAGGATGCGTCTATTAATATTTTAACCAAGTTTTGATGTAAGTAGCGCCTAAAATAGAAAAAAGTACATAGCCATGTGGCGGGCGACAATGACGTCACGAGCCGACAATTGCCGACCACCGACCGCCGACCGGCGTAAACGTACGAATTCGCCCAACTTGCGAGGAGAATACTTTGGAATCCCTTCGTCATCGCACGCGGCTTTAGGGCACAGAATTCCCGCCAACTTAGAATTTCAAATCATCGTTTTATTTCGCCTGTTTAGTTTGTAGAATCATTATTTCCAAGTGTTAACTTCAGTAGTTTAGTTTTGTGAATAAATCATTGTATAAAACGTAAGTACCTGTTTTACTTTCTCTCCTTCTGTGCACCCACATAACTCTGTACTACTTAATTGGCCACCAACTAGGTGACCCCCAAAGCCACTTCTCTGGTTCTACGCATCAACTATATATTTAGTAAGACTAGAAAAAATTTTAACTTCTAATATTTTTTTCAGTCAAGAAAAGATCCTCACCCTTTTCAAGTTGGATCTCTCGTTCCAGTAACAACTGCTGGGGCAAAAGTGGCACTGCTGTTTTTGGAATTCTGAAAGACATAGAAAAAGATGTTTTAGATGTTGCAGCTCACATTCTAGACACTTTTGGTTCTGCCTATCGCCAGCACACTCCCTTTACTGTCAACTCTTCAGAGATATAATGGGTTAATGAGATGTACTGTATCTATATCTCTTCTAAGCGTTTATTTTACTTTTGACACATGGGCGCCTATAAAGTTCCGTAATTATTGATAGGCAACCATAGACCGAAAAATGCAATACTTTATGTTTTTGTCTTTACGATAGTATGTACTTATGCAACGAGGATTATTCAAGTTGATTTTTTCCATGAAAAAATATAAAATGTGATTTAAATTAAAACCTATTTTTTTTTTTCTTTGTTTGTCGCGACACAGAATTTCTCAATTTACATTACGACAATAAAATAGTCCCATGCATATTTGGGTTTTCTGTAGCTCCTGCACCCGATGACAAACTCCAATTAAGGAGTTTATCGGGACTGTATTTAAAGTTTCTTTTGTAAATAAATTATGTATTTTTTGTAATATTTTTTATTGAATAAAGACTGATAAAAAAAAAAGTTTTACGACAGCGCTTTCGTAATATAAACTCTGCTTTAAACGTCTGGGTATGTTTATAAACTATAAAATGTTGAGCAAAAAAATAAAATATAAATGTGTTAATTTGATTAAAACTTCTTCATAAATAAAGTCGATTTTTATGAGAAATCGATTCGATAACGCATTAGGACATCCCTAATCGATACATAATCGAGCTGTTAAAAGTAAAATAAACGCTTGGAATTGGTATAAGCTATTTACAAAGAATATAGAACAAAGAGAAGCGGCATTAGGCCACTGCCAATTGTATGTCCCCATGGCAACCGTTGCAGCGTTGCTAGGTTACTATAAAATCGTTGTTTTTTGTCAAATTTTAATTTTCGGACTGAAATGTTCATAAAAAAAAGAAATATTTTTTCCTCATACAATTTTTTTGACAGCTGTACTTTAATTTTTCATTTTTTTATTTATTCACACTCCCATTCCGACTTTTTTCACCATAGGTTTATGCGGTGGCTCAGTATCGCGCAATTGAGTGCGTTTTTTCCCACCAAAAACGTTTTTTATGCAAAATATTCGCTAAGACATCACACTATTTTTTCTCCATACTAAATTTTCGCATTCCGATAGGAATAATGTTCATTTGTGAAATATTCTGGGAAATTACGAAACAATCGATCATCCTTTCTCTCTTATTCTCTATTCAGATTTTTGTTAGAGGGAAACAAAGTGATTCAAATGTATTGAATAGTGGAAGATAGACATAGCGAGTTCCTCCGAATGGACGTGTGTCTTTTTCACTGCAAAACACAAACGGAACATAAAATTTTGACAATTCTCTTTGAAATCACTGGTCTAGCGTAACATGTCTCTGGCCTATTTCCTGTAAATATTTATTTTATTGTTTTTACGCCCATAGGGCTTTTACATAGACATTTTTAAATGATGACACAGTAGGTAGCTATTCATTACCGCCAGAGATGGCATCCAGACACTGTTCCCTAAAATGCACTAGATTTGTACTTTGAAAACATAGATATTATTATCTTATACTTGTTAGCCGGTGCGTGCATTTTCTTCGTATCGGTGAGCACTATAATTGGTCGATGATATGGCTGCAGTAAAATAGTACATTACTACGGGTAACTCGACCAGGCACTCGTATATTAATTAAATTTGTTAGTTGACAACAATCAAACATAGATTTTAATATGTTGTAAATGATCTTACTTGTCCTCTATAAGTGAAGCCAGCTCGAGCGCTCTTTCCTTGGTAGCATTTCCGTGTATGAAGCACTCCACGTGAAGTGTGGACAGTAGTCTTGGAATAAAGTCCTCTAGTTTTTCAACTGTCATGGCTGTAACAAAAATACATCATTTCGAATATTTTACTGACCGATATCCTCAAATATGCAATCTATCTTTAATAAAGCGTTGCGAAATAGCCGATATAGTTTTTCCTATCAAAAATAGCCTCTGGAGCAATAGACTCTCCGGAACTACTATCTAAACTTTCCATAAATATTCCCCGTAAAACCCTTCGTAACAACCCTCTTCTTTATACCCCTCTGGTACATACTAACTATAGAAAAAAATCGTATATATGGCGAGCCTCCAATAACTTTAAAAAAAATATCTAAAACATTGAATATAGATTTATTTGAGAATAACCATGGTGATGTGCGGCGTTTGCTTTCCGAGTGAAATCACACTTTGTTGATCACATTTTGTTGAGTTAGCATTTTTTTTTCTTTCTTTTCTAACTTTTAACTCACTTTTATGTACATATAATTTATTTGTAGTAATCTTACGATGAGAATATTTTTCTTTCTTTTTTTTACCTATTTTTGTTACTACCTGTGAAAACCTCTAATTGGTCTACTCTGTTTTCTTTTAATGTTTTATATAATGATTATTTGACTGTTGGGTGAGGTGAGAGGCGCCACACATCTTGGGCAAAGGAAAATATTGCTGAAGAAATTTCTCATAGACAATCAAGATTCCAAAGTGTAAATGAGTGTGAGATGAAAGTTCACTTATTTAATATACTACACTTTTGACTTCTACATTATTTAGCTCGTATAAAAGGTTTTATTTAACTTATTTCATATTATACAACTGTGGGAACCATTCGTCCAAAGTGCAAATATAATTCAGCTGCGTCAGATATTACTACACGAGTAGGTAGTTCCTAGAAAATCATCAGCTGACGCTGCAATTCACACGGGCAGTATGGCTTTGCACACGAATGTTTATCCCCACCATACAACTCTAATAACAAAGGACTACTGTCCTATAAATACTCGTACCGAGGGTCAGAACAGCAGTGCAACACAACCATCTTATACCATCTACGCAGTTACTCTCTTCAGTCGGAGAATCGCTAGTCCACGTCAGCAGCCAAGACGCAGTGTCTTGCCTGACGTGGACGACGCCGTCTTAGAAGTCTCGAACCACGCTCTGGATACACACTCCTGGTACCAGCATCAGAAGCCCGTCTGCTCTCCTCGTTGCTCCGCTACCAACATTGTTCCAGTCGCCGACTTCGCTCCATCTCTACGGAACTGTCCCGCACTCAATAGACGACACGCAATACTCATCCTTGTTAACTGAATAAACGCATACAACATCACCGGCGTTTCCACTAACCTTCCACTGGTAAAAGGGGACTCCTCTATCTCCAAACCCCTTTACAACTTAAACTAAATTTTACTTAGATAATAATATAACAAGTGTTATTTAATATTTAGTACTGCCATGTACCGGGATTATTTTTAAGTGGAACCTAGTCACCTAGAACCGAGGCAAAGAATTAATACCAGCCAACCGACATTGGTTAAATTTTGTATGAAATATCGGCTCTCCCATATTAACCTAACACTAGGTATCGCTGGTCGGTCAAAAGAAGGAAGGTAGCGCATTAGGCTGCTGTGCATGAATTCGCAGGTTCGTTTCATGAAATGTTGTTACGGCCCCTCACCGATATGCCGCTCTTGGAGTTGCTGATCTGCCAGCTGGTGCCAGCGAGCTCCGCGGCGTAGGCGTACTCGTTCAGCGCGTCGCGGAACAGCAGGGCGAAGATGGACGTCAAGTTGCAGCTCAACGGATCCGCATACACCAGGGGGCTGGGGACAAAATAATATAGTGTAATACGTATAGAAAATATACAAAAGAGGTTTGTCAGGTTCATGTGTTATCACTTAAAACTTTAATAATACTGAGCGATATCCTCAAATATGCAAAAAACATCACCATACTTACATTTTATTATTATAGGCAGGCAGCTTATGCTGGTGCGCCTATATCTTGTGTACTGCTTCTTGTCTGCGTTATGCATCTAAACGGTTTTTGAACTGGTTGACCGTAGTAGAGTGGACAACTAGGCCTGGCAATTTGTTCCAGTCCAAAACCACCCTACTGGGAAGGAAGTTTTTCTCAGGGTTGAGGTGGAATTGGGGACGATGGAGCTTCCAGTTGTGGCCCCTTAGATTGGTGTTGGGATTTAGTTGATACATCTCGTGCAGGGGGCAGTTGTAGTAATCATTTAGTATCTTGTAAGAGTATCAATTACAAGATCCATCCCCTCTCTTCCAATGATGTTAGTCCTAGTGCTTTTAATCTACCGTGATATTATTATTATTATTATTTAATATTAGGCAAGCAGCTTAAAGCTGATATGCCTAAATCGGACAGTTATGGTGTAATTTTATATATTTAAGGGAATGAATGAATGAAGCAGACCTCTCCAGTTCCACGATGGTGTACAGCTTGGGCAGGAGGAACTCGTCGTCCTGCTTGTGCCAGACCCTGACGAGGGGCGAGTCCCGCACGATAGCCGGGGGCGCCGGCGGCTCGCGGGGCGCGCAGGACTCCCGCGGCGCCAGCGCGAAGCTGTCCGGGATGAACACGTTTGGGGGCGGCAGTGCCAGCGAGTCGCACAGCCCCGCGTTCTCCCAGCTCTGGAATGAGACGAGAGATTTTGGATTAGGTGATCGGTGGTGTCACCAATGTCATTAAGACGCATTTGGCAAGATGTCCTCGTCCATACCTCCAGCGTCTCGCGGGGTATCTTCTCCAGGTTGTAGTTGGGTGCCGTAACAGGGCTCCACGGAGCGGCACTCGGGCCCAAGCGCCTTGGCCACCACGGGCCAAAATGCGGACCCTGGCCGGGCACAGCAGCTGAAGCAGCTCGCGGATCAGCTCCGTTCGCCACTCCGTCAGCATGTGGTGGGCCGTCAGGATGTCCTCCATCGGGTATTCCTGACCAAATAGTTACAGTATTATTATTTTGCATTTTACACGACCGTACCATTCATTTCATACTTCAAAAAAGATTGAATTCTTGTCTTAGCTTAATATTTTAATTTCTGTCTCCCGAGAGCTTTAACCATGCTTGCCTATTTTACAAGGCATCAGGTTCTCGGCGTCCTGGTCGTCCACTGTTGACAATTCGCCAACATTTTGCATCAGGACTTGACTTGGGAGGATGCACGGGAGCTCACTACACAGGCATTACATATCCTTGAATCATTGCTAACCTGTAATCCCGTGAACATAATCGGCAACAAAGTTTCTGGCTCATCCTTGTCTTTGAATCGGAAATATCATGGCAGGATTGTCCCTCGACCTCGTCGAATATGCTCTTCTTCGGTTCCTCACACTTCAGCAAGTTTATGTACTAGAAAAGGCATAAAACGAACGATTAAAACATATTTGTAGTAATTGATATCTGATCTGTGTAAGATCTTGTTTACATGAGCATTTAAAAATCTAGCCAAAGTACTCCAAAATTTTCTGAGAATGCAGAAAAATAAAGCGAAAAATCACAAATCCATCAGCGCAATCCGTTTGTAAATCAGAAAATTAATAAGCGAGATATAATCATTTGACTTTTGAGTTTTGTAAAGATTTTGTATGAAGAGTGATCAGTGACATCGCTGAAAATTGGACAAAAGGATTACACCGATGATTTTGAGATTTTTTATTTTTCTGAATTCATAGAAAATTTTGGGTTTTATAACGCTTATTGAAATATGTATTTAAATGCGATTATTGCAAAAAAAACTTTTGGCTGTCTGTAAAGTCAGTTTATGGACGATAATTTTTTACGTGGTAACGACATATAAAAAAACATTGATGAAAAATAGCATACTTTATGAATTGAATTGAATTATTGTTATTTTGTATAATACAAAGCAGGAGTTAGTTGAAAATTACAATTTTTTCCATAAATTATATTTTTTTTTTCACTCGTTGATTCACTTTGTAGCTTGTGTGCTGCTGCTGTCTGTCTACCCTATTTACTCTTGGACGCAGGATCAGCCCGATGGCATTTCTGAGTGAAAGAGAGAGATAGATGCGTACACAAACCGAAACGATCAGTGGCCGATCGTGCCTCTCTGTCGCTTGTTCCGTGCGCTCTCGCTTGCACACTCGGCTCAGGCGGAACGTAGACAATGAGTCATGCTTTTTGATGTGTGCAGCCGCGTTCATTCGATTTATTAGACAATTATCCACGTCGAAAAATTCCAGTAGGCTTGATCCAACACCTTGCCTCTTCGTGTAGGATTGCAGCGATCAAGATTGTGTATCAATAGCAGTGCCCTATGCACCATTGGTTGAGGGATTAAGGGAAAAGTGCTTAGCTAGCAGTAGTAGGTACATGAAAGGGTAGGTAGAGATAGCTACCTGGAAAACGAGCTTGATGATGTCATCGACGTGGTTGATCCTCACTTCAGTCAGGTCCACTTGCACATTGAAGAAGGCGAATCTCTTTGCCCCTCCTTGCAGACCTCCTACGAGGCTGGAACAGATATATTCAGTCCTTGGGCGCCATTTCAAATAAAGCAACTTATCAATCATTGTCGTGGACTAAACATGTAGCGATAGCATTCCAAACGTTACTAGTGGAACCTCGGGCACTCAATTACTTTGTAAGGCAGAAACATAAGAACATATAGTACCAAAAGACTATTCAACAAAGCTTCCATGTGAGGTGAGAGGCGCCCACAATTCTTGAGCTCAAAAGGTTCGCACCAATCTATTTACTAGTAAGCAGATAAAGAAAGAATCTTATATAGTACCAAGACTATACATCAAGCATTCCAGTAGCTCAATCACAGATGACTATCGAAGTGTCAAAATGCGACGTGATAAACGTTATTCCCCGACATCTTTACATGCCCACATTCGGCCCACCATTCATGTAACCACATTAATGCCCAGAACGGCTTAATGCAAAATATATGATGTAAACTGTGCCTAGATGTAGAAGTCGAGGAAGGCAACGCCGAGAAAAGACACATGGCATGATCAAGTATAAACAAGTGCTGAATGTGGGCAAGTAAGAAGTCGGAATAATCGACGTGCAGTGCATGAGGAAGATGTAATTAATGTGGTGGAGGAAGCAAGAGATGGTGTGCCAGGAAAGAGTGGCGTGTGGCGTTCTTTCCTCTCTGCCTACCCCTTCGGGGAAATGTGCGTGATGGTTAGTTAGTAGAGTTAGTTATAAACGAATTCTCACCATGGATGTTATAGTCTTTTTTTCGCGATCACAATGGACATCACTCTTAAAAGTATATCGGATCGGGATTATTAAGTACCGTTTTAAAATATGGATAAGATACACCAAAACGATGTAAAGTTAAAGTAAAATAGTTTAGTATTATTATCGCTTTCACCAACAGAGACAGAGAAATCATCTGGAAACGAAAGTTAAACCACATTTGTTTCCAGAGTTTCTCTGTCTCTGTTGGGATATCGATAATATCTGATATCAGCCCAGCATGGGTATATATCCAGTAAGTTTTGTCTACAAGTATATTTGTATACGTTTAAAATGTTGCTAAAATAGTTTAGTTTTTTTAGTTTTATTTGTTTGTGCACAATTTATGTTGCCATTTATTTGCTTTAAATTCAATTTGAGAAAGCAATACTTAAAACGAAACATTTGTCAAAGTATGCCATTCATCTATGGTGACTTGGCAACGCGACTGTCGATATGAACGATGTTCATAGTAATCGGTCAAATGCCTTTAGCACGTTTTTAAGCACGTCGACAATCATCTACTGTGATTGAGTTTCTGGTGAGGTGAGAGGCGCAACACATCTTGCGCAAAGGAAAATATTGCTGAAGAAATTTCTCATAGACAATCCAGATTTCGTGAGTGTGAGATAAAAGTTCACTTATTCAATATACTACACTTTTGACTTCTACTTTTTTTGGCTTGTATTAAATGTTTAATTTCACTTATTTCATAATATACAACTTAAACTAAATTTTACTTATATAATAACACGAGCAAGAGCCTTAACCATGCTTGCCTATTTTACAAGGCATCAGGTTCTCGGCGTCCTGGTCGTCCGCTGTTGACAATTCGTCGGCAGTTTGCGTCAGAGCTGCGGGACGTGACTTGACTTGGGAGGATGCACGGGAGCTGGCGGCCGATCGTTGGCCTGGAGGCAGTTTGTGGATTCCATATGGGTTGGTGTTATGGACCCTCCTCTCCTTCTCTTGTTAATGTTTGTTTCTTATTTCCTCTGTATAATGAGCTGAATGTTGAACTGTCTTACCTGTTACACCAACCTTTCTTTTTGAGAGTTGACAGAAGACTACCGGGACCCTCGTGCCCGAGCAAATGTGCCAAATAGTGACCTGGCTGCGAAACACAAAATCAATTAGCTTATCCAGAGAGGTTACAATTACAATTTGTACATGAATACGTGGATGGATCCGCCACGATGAGACTCTCTGGTAACTTCGTCCGAACGAGGATCGGGAATATACAGGAAGGACTTACCAGAGCTGGGACTAACAGGGGCGGGAAGTGACGATGAAGGACCAACCAGGAAGGGTGAAGTATCCTGCAATACTCTGGAAACACCACGTTGAACTGGCGCGGCCGGGACACAAACCGAGGGGCGCATGCACACCGAGGGGGATTCGGAAATTTTGTTTCTGAGAAGGTTGGAGATGGATGGCGAGTTATGACGGGGATTTTTGGTGGGAAAGAACGAAGGAAGATCAGGTATTGGAGGATGGATGTTGCGAGGTCAGAGTAATGTTGCTGCGGCTGAGCGGATTTTCGAGAGACTGACGCAGGTGCGGTGTTGGAAATAGGTGACAAAAACGGAATGGAATGGATGAAAGTAGGGAATAAATTTTGGAAGGAATCCGAACTACCTATCACCAGAGAGTGGCATAAATGGCCAAGCCAACAATTAAAAAAAAATGTAATACATTTAATATGGATATAATTTTGAAAAAACTGAATTAAAATGTTAAAAATACAAGTACAAGTACAAAACCAAATCTTAAATAAAAACCCATGAGATAATTTTTTTTAAAATTAAATTACTTAATTACCTTTGTCGTTAGAAAATCGATTTAACTACAGAAAAATAAAACAAAACATCTGTGCAATCCGCTTATAAATTTTTTTTAAGTTTAAATTTTGTTATAAGATTTTGTGATGATCGGTGTACGTCACCGTTCAGATGGGGAATAAAAATCTATAAATGATTGAAGTATCTCGCTTATTTAGTATCCGATTTTGACGAAAGGTTTGCCACCGATGGTTCCGGGTTTCTTCACTGTATATTCTCTTGACAATCAACAGATAATTTAGTTTTAGAAGGCTTAGTATTTTTTTGTCGATTGTTGGGTGATTGATTGGGGGCCCCCGGGTTTTGGCTTTTAAGCACGGGGTCCCTTGGGAAAAGGGGTTCCCCCCCCCGGGGGGGGGGTCCCCGGGGGGGGGGGGGTGGGGGGAAAAAATGGGCCCCCCCCGGG
>JAGVSP010000886.1:0-62489 GCA_022494985.1 Micrasema minimum
CCTGTTATTGGACCGGAGTGCTTTTAATTTCCCGTTTTCGCTTTCGGCGTCCCGATCTAAACGAGAATCGCATATAAATTAAGCGTTCAGATTAAGCGGAGCGCCTGTCCGGAATTTGAAAAGTATATTAAGAACTGACCCTTGTTACATTAAAACCGTAACACAACACTTTTTTCAAGATAAGTGAAAATCGAAACAAACAAAAGAGGTAATACTGACTGAAGTAAGCATTTACTAGATTCTTAATTGTTACCGACAGAATGAAGCAATTCTTTAACAATAGGAGGCAGAAAGAATCTTTCTTATCTGATAAGTATAATATCTGTATTGAAATAGGCCCTAATGGATATTGATAAAATACGTATAATATGTATTTTGTTGTAATTCAATTGCCTTATGTTATTATTTTTGCTTTATATTAGGTATCAATTTTTTGTATATATTTTTAATATTAAAGGATATTATTTGTTATGTGTTTTTTTCTTCTAATTTGTTCAAAATGTTCTGTACAAGTTGCATGCCTTTAAAAATGTATTAATAATAATGTCCTGATTTACTCAGGAAACTTACTCTTTATCTATATTTGTGTAAATAATAAATAAATATATATAAAATCGAATAAATGGAAATTGAAATGACTTCAATAAGTTGTTTGTCTAAAATAGTTCATTTTTTATTTTTATTTGTTTATGGACAGCCAACAGACATACACTTATTTTAATATATATATCATAACCGATAAAGATTTTTTTCCTACAATAAGCGTGTAAATACTGGGGTTTTTTTCCTTTGGAAATTTCGCATTGTTTGCTCACGTGGAATGCACGAGCATTTATATATTTTTGTACAACAAAAGCTGTTGAAAGTAGGAAAGGTAAAACGAGCAGACTTCTGAAGATTGCATTGCATTTTCCGGTATCTCGCAGAAATATGGTCCAAACAGGTGCAGGCTCTGAACACGCTGTTGTTTCTTGCTGGTATGAGCTTTAAACATTACTAGACGAAATTATTTTTGTGTGAAGTTTATTGGATGTAGCATATCTTTAGTGGGTTCACCACGATGTTTAAGAAATATAGAAAACTGTGACTTTAGCAAAGCTACGATTTTAAATATGAGGATTTTGAATCGCAGGTACAGAAATACTAACTTACTTCAAACGAGAATTCATTAGAAGGGTCGTTTCCAAACAAATTTTCTAAAAATATACGCTTCCTAGGGTTAATTTTTATAACACCACTTATTATCGAATTTCACCGTCTAAAGACTTAAGCACTTAGTCCAATATACGAGACGTGTGACGTAGATGTCTAGTGATGACGTAGATGCCTATTAAAGGCATAGTGAGTGACGTAGTGGGTAACTAGACACCTAGACACGGTAGTATTTTTTAAGTATGGAATATCACTTCTCTAAAATTATTTTTCGAAGCTTCAGATGGCCATTGAGCTCATGAAGAGCTTTAGCCTCCTTGACGATGACATTCCACTTTTTTCGATCTATGGAAAACGGTGAAAATCTTGAAACGCCTCGGTTTTTTAATACAGAGATCTCCGGTTCGCATCCCCACTCCGCCTTGATTCCTATTTTTTTAAGCACAAGCCGCATATGCTTCATTGAAAATAGTATTTACAAATTGAAGTATGTGCAAATATCATAAGATTGCATAGATTTCTTTTTTATTAGTTAATTTGACTTAATAGTTCTTTTTGGTTGAGTGATGAAAGAACAGCTAAAATAAGTTTACATGCAAGTGCGCCTGGATGTAGAAGCCGAGGAAGCCCGAAAAAGACATGGCATGACCAAGTACGACAAGTACTTGAAAGTGGACACGTGAAAAGTCGGAATAATCGGCGTATGTGCATGAGAAGATTTATGAATGTCAAGGAAGCAAAAGAAGTATGTCAGGACAGAGTGGTATGGCGTTCTATCCTCTCTGCCTACCCCTAACTACGGGGAAATGGCGGGATGGTTAGTTAGTTAGTTAGTTAATAGTTCTTTTTGTTGTTTTTGTTTTGCGTAGAAAAGTAATAACCTCAACGTAGAAAGACAGCCATTGAGTTTAAATGCAGTTAGTAGTTTTACATCCACTTTAAAGAGACACGACTCACGTCTCACGTTCATCCCTTGTTGCATTAGCCGTGTGCTGCGTGTTACGTGTGTTGGTCGTGTCCGTGTAACGTCCGTGAATGCGGTCCCATTTGCGGGATTAAAATACCAACACAGGGAACACTTTTCTAAACTGGTGTGGCGTAACATACGGAACGGATCGGACGTTACAACGCGGATGTGTAGGGTGTAGGGGTTTTATTTTTAAATAGAAATAGCAATTATTTCAATGGTAATTAACCCTTTCAGCACCATTATTAATCTAGCCAGCTAAATCGCTAATTTTTTTACTTTTATAGATTCTATGTTTTTTAAAATATTTTTACAAAAAACAACAAAGCAAAATGTTGTATGATTGTAGAAAAAAATAATGTACTTCATTTATATTAAAAAAAGGTAACCACTTTTATATATTTTTTTTACTATTAAAAAATATTTTCAATTTTTAAAAGTAGGTAATACAAACCTTAAAAAAGTTGTTTCTATCGTAGTGACGCTAAGTTAAAGTGAACCGCCGAAATTAGTATAAAAAATGTAAATGACAAAAAGTTATTTTAACTAATAAAAGTTAAATAAAGTAATGTAATAAAACTTATCCCTTCAATTCTCCATTACCTACTTTGTTACAATACTGCCATTAAACAATATATGTTTTCGTCTCATCTTTCTCTCATGTGTTTGTCTACTGTCTTTTTCCAACTCATGTGTTTGGTTTCTAAATATATTTTTGTAACTGTTATTTGTAACTGTTATACTATTGTCTTGAACAACATGTTACCAGTCTGCAGATGCCCGTAACGGGACGAAAGCGCTAACTGGTCAAATAAATAAAAGTGGATGTGTACCAAGTAGTTTTATTTGACTTTTATTAGTTATATTAACGTAACAAAATTAAATTTAAAAAAAAAACAACATTAATATTGTGTATTATTCCAAAATTTTCAAAACAAATTAATTAAAAACTGTTGCCTTTAGCGAAAATTAAATTTTACTACGCTGTGTTTATGAAAAATAATAAATTATTAGAGGCAGGTATTTTTTGAACTCGTAAGAGCCTGAAAAGAGTTTTCCCGCGTTAATTAATTTTAGTTAACCGTTTATTTCATATTTTCCCATAAATCACACTAAATCTTGAATATAAAATGGCCGCTATATGGAAAATATAAAGTTTTATTGATTCTCTTTTTATTTTCACGGGCGGTGCCTTGAGCGAAAATACCCTTTTTTCATTGATATACATGATGGATTAAATTTTACTTGCTCATAAATATATCCCTATAAATTTTGTGTATCTAGATTTTTTAATTATAATTAACAGCCTCCACTCGTTTGCGAGGGATTTTGTTTGTGTTTGTGTATTTTTTGACGAAGATAACTCTAATAACGATAAATTTAAAAAACATGTTTTTACTACATTCCTTATCTATAGAATTTTTCATCGTTTCGACTCAGTGAAAAGGCAATAAGTGGAATTTCAAATTGAGAAAAGTAGAATTTGAAACATTGATAAAAATGTCATCATTCAATACGCCCGCCCTCGTGGTTTTCTTAAGAAAACGCGACGCGTAAAAATTAGAGATAACTAATTTAGCGTTATGAAAACACCAAACATTTCATTAAATTATTATTATCACTTAGTTTTCAACGATCATTCCCATAACGATTACTTTGTTTATATATATTTAAAATTAAAATAAACCATTTCTAATTAACAAGTTATTATTTTATGAATTTCTTATTGTTTTTAACACGTATAGGCTTATTTATTTTATTTATTTACAAACACCAGTCGTTACAGAATAGTTCAACATTAGTTTGCATGACCAATAATGGGTTTTTGAATAGAACAGTTAAAGTTGTATATATATATATACACACACACATTCACAGTGCCTTAATAATTAGAAAATAATTAAAAAGAGAGAAGGGGAATGAATAGAAGGATGTTTGAAAAATAATTTTTAAAAATGGGGGGTTTTAAAAAGGTTAGAAGGAAGGCCCATAAAAAATGAAAAATACAAGAAAAATAGATAAATTATAAAAAGAATTCCATCGAATCAGACACAATTACATATTATAGGCTTTTGAAATGGCCGTCAAATAATAAGGAGGAATTGAAGTGTACTTGATACATTTTTAGATTCGTCTATAGATTCTGAATTGAGTCAACAACAACAATAACATCATATAACCCGGTAAATATTTGAAAAACTTTCATTTTACCTTCTCGTGGTGGTATGTATTAATGTATTCTCTTCGCCTCTGTTAAGACACGACTTTGTTCATAGAAAAACAATGTTTCCTGAATTAAATCCAGTATCTCGCACCACTAATACTAGTAAACTGCACTCACTCACAAAAGTCTACTTTTAGGAAATCGCAAAAATGTGATTCTATTTCGGTACTGTTTAATTGAAAATGTTTTTTTTAAATTTTAATAACTCTACATTGGAAAGTGATAGGAAAA
This sequence comes from Micrasema minimum, assembly GCA_022494985.1. Lineage (NCBI taxonomy): Eukaryota > Metazoa > Arthropoda > Insecta > Trichoptera > Brachycentridae > Micrasema > Micrasema minimum. The sequence continues at coordinate 4,575 of JAGVSP010000886.1, forward strand.
TGTTTCTTAGACAGAAATGTGGCGGTTGGTCTGAGTTATACTTATAATCACAAAGATTTTTGCAAAATATTTCCAAACCTTTCATTAAAACCACGGACTTTTAGTTTTACATGCAATGATTGTTTACTGCTTGTTCGTATAAGACTCTAAAATTTGGATATTTAAATATTTCGTATTGTTTCGCAGAACGCCTCGCAAACCCATAAATAACCCGTTCCCGCTTCTCCGATTTGTATTGTAAGTGGTCCCCACTAAACGGGGCCATAAAATGCTGATTTCCTAAATTTATGGGACCATCGACTCCTTTACAAGCGCCTTTGTTTGTTTTAAACTCTTCCGGACTGTTAAACAATCAATCGTTCAAGTCGTATTCCCCAGAACTCCCACCAAGTGAGTTCTATTGCTATTACGAAACGGTGAAGGCAATTTGCGCTGAGATTTAATAGAAATATTACTATACAATAAAAATAAAGTTTATTGAAATCGATACGTACTTAAAATTAAGTTTTATTTTGTATGTTTTACGTTTAAAGCAATAGGTGTATTTGCTTTGGAACTTTTAAGTTACCTACACTCGTACTCTATGTTTCTTGGAAAAAAATGATAGCTGAAAATCGAAATAGCGAAATGAAATGCAGTGAATATTTCTTCGTGAAAATAAGGTTCAAGTTACCCACTCATTTGCTTCCTATTAAATAGCTACTCGATCTAGTTTTTTTAACGATTTTAAGCGGCATGAAAATCTGTAAGAAATTCACCAATCTGAAATTTATGATACACTGCATGGTAGCATTAAACCAAATAAAAGATTTTGAGCATTTGTTAACATTCTAGCTAAAAATAAACACTTCGTACCCCAATTTTTTTATGCTCAACACTCGCAAAGTAACTCGCCGAAATACTTCGAAAAGTTAACCAAGGTAAAAATAGTGCATAAAGTACATGATAGTGCACTACTACATTCTCAAACTATAGTGAACTTCAGCCAACTTTGCGATATAGGTAAGACTATATATTATATTAACAGTTAAAATAAATAAAAGTTTAAAGTAAATATAAGTTTAAGTGAATTTCATGAAATTCTAGCATCACCCCCCACCAACTGCCCAGCGCACGGCGTCCCTCCGTCAATCTCCGCGAAACACCCTATTCGTACGGTATCGACAATATTTTTGTGCAATATTTATACAAGTACAGAGTGTGTTGCATTTCCGCGACGGAAATTGAGGAAATCACCCGTGGGTGTGATATTTCGGGATCGGCGGTGGATGGTTGGCTGGCCATAATATCCCCGTTACGTGTTCCGCACTGCCCCGGGCTGTCGATGGCGATAAATGAGAGAACCGGTGACGTCAAAATGACGTCATTTATTGGTCCAATTCCCCACGTAGTTTTGTCAGGGGATTTTTATTCCAGGGTGTCAAATTCTAAAACCTAGTAAATGTTTGAACAGGAAATATTTAGGAATTCTAAAGAAACATTAAAATTGTCCGAAAACAATGTAAAACGTTTTTCTGGTCAAAGTGTAAGACTGATCACCCTGGTCTCATGTATAAAAAACATCAAGATCACTGAACTTTGTGTACTAATCCAGTGCCCTATGCACCACTGGGTGCGAATTAGAAAAAGTGGTAGTAGTATAATAACTTTTAAAGTATGTAAGTTGTTTTCTAGAAGCTAAAAAATGGCGGCCTCCGTAGCGTAATGGCTAAGACGCTGGACTCACGATACGCAGGTTCCGGGTTCAATTCCCGGTGAGAACAAAAAAATCAAAAGCGATTTTTCTCAAGCGGTTTGTGTCATTGTTCCCCTCTGTAATTGGGCCTCCTGGCCTGTTGAGGTGGTTAAAAAAAAAAAGTTCCGTGCGTGATTTTAAATAGTAAAATTACCCATATTACCTTATTAAGTGATTTCTTATAAAATTCTCTTACAGCGATGTGTATACTATAATATGTACTTGTGATTCATGTGTACCTAACCTAACCTACGGAAAAGTCAAGAATTATTTTTTCAAAACATGTATGTGTAGTTCATTCGGTTCCGAAATTGGTCAGCCGTTCGGCTGTTGCGAACGATTTGCATACATAACTACCTTGGTCCATTGCATCGCTCTTCTGGCAGTAAAATTCTAGAGCTGATAAAATATTTGTAAATTTTCCGTTGTTTCACGTTTGGCGACTTATTTTATTTTCCTGCCGTTATTTGTTATTCATGTTTCTGTTAAGCCGCGATGTTTTGTTAACATGTTTCATTTTACGCTTTGGAATTTCTAAATATTGACAGCCTTCGTGAGGTTTTTAGTAAACGGCTGGATATGAAATTGGTTCGTGTGCTTAATTTCCGGCTTTTCCTGGGAATAAACATACAGGGTATAATGGTTAGCATTTTTCCTTTTCTTTTCTTTCATAATTAAAGCTTTCAGACGAACCACAATACAGGTTTTGAAGGATGTATATCTAGTGAACTAACGAATTTAATACAATTTTTTTTTTTTTATCAAGCCGAGGTGAGGCTTTTCTCTTTATTAATTATATGTAAACATGTTTTGTGCTATTATTAAAAACTTTATAAATTGTGTTTTTAAACATTTTTTAACTGAATACTTTTAATGTTTGTACCTGCAATACTTCGCATTGAATCTTACCTTTTATATTGAATACATTTTTCTGCTTTTGAGTGTGTCCTTACTTTGGATTTTATCCGCAGTGGTTTTCCATCAATCATATTTTACATTATTAATTTTGGATTACCGAAATTTACACTGTTTTTCGATGAAGACAATATTTATAAAAAGTTTATAAATTCTCTTTACCTAAAATATTATCCTTAAAAAACATTGAAAATTGTATAAAAAATTGACACTTGACCGACAATTATTATTTATTTAATTTCCATAAATCCCCTAACAACGAAACACAATTTCGCAACAGGTCTAGACAATAATCGATAAAAAATTGTACTTAAAAGTACGATAAAATAAACGAATCGATTGTCTATTTCTATTCAGAGACAAATTTAAAAATAAGTATGCTAGTGGTACCTTCTACTACTACATTGGTACACCTAGTCCAGTAAATCATGATCTTTTGTTACATGAAGGGCAGTTGAACAGTCTCACGCTTCAGCGCCAGTCCAGCGTATGCAATATTTTTATGTGAAAATGTGAATCGAACCTGTGACCTCATGCATGGCAGCCCAACGCGCTACCGGTACACCATGAGGCGAAGCGGACAAAATACTAGATAATATTATTTTTTCTTCCTTTAGTGAGTGTACTTTGCATGTAATTTAATTTAAAAAATAATTCATTAACAATATTTTTTTTTCAATTTTTATCTACAAGTTTTTAGACGCAATTAAAATGTTGTTAACTAACTAACCATCACTTAATTTCTTAAAAGGGTAGGCAGAGAGGATAGACCGCCAAACTACTCTGTTCTGGCGCATTTCCCTTGCATCCTCCACATTCATACATCTTCTCATGCATGCACGTCGATTATTTCGAATTTTCGCGTGACGCCTTTCAATTATTTGTTGTACTTGATCATCCCATGTCTTTCTCAGCCTTCCTCGACTTCTACATCGCATCGTCAATCCTTTTAGCCGTTCTTTCATCATTCATTCGCTCCATATGACCAAACCATCGTAAAAGACCCTTCTTCATTTTGTCAACAATGCTTATCTCAGCCTTGCATTCTGCTCTAATTTCGACATTAGTGCACGCACAAATTCATTAACTTCATTTATAAATTTTGTACTCACATTTCTGATACCTACTTATAACACTTAGATTTTCTTTCTTATAAATAATTATTACAAGCCTTTAATCACGATGTTGTTCTGAAATTTGCATTTTCAGATGTCTCCGTTATAAGCCCCAGAAATGCGCAATGTAATTCCATATATACTCTTGTCTAGTTTCATTGTGCATTGATTGATTGATTTTATGATACCCGGGAGCTTAATAATGAAAAATGTTCGTCAAGGTACAGGAACTTTTTAGGAATTTCTTTTCGTAACATTATCGAATCAATAATGTAGTGAATATTCATGATCGATCGCTTATGTCCATAAGATTTAATTACAAATTTAATGTAAAATTTTACGATGTGTTATATAAAATAAAAACTAATATGTAAGGTAGGTATATTCATGAAAAGATATGTTAAAGTAAAAAGCAATAATAATAGATTGTTAAGGTGAACCACAAAAAAAATATTTGGAATAATTTTTTGTGTTTTTTATTAGGTAAATACCATGGGACGAAGATGATCAAAATTGTATCGATCAAATGATTATTTGTTCAATCTCCACTAGAATTTTTTTTTAAATGCGCTTAGTTAATAAATTTCAAATATTGGCTAATATTCCTGACTGGTACCTACTGAAGCGCAGGACTGATCTTCCTGCCTTCATGTAATAAAATGTCAAAGATACACTGCACTTAGTGTGTTGATGCAGTGCCCTATTTTATATTAATCTGTCAGTCAACCATGAGTCAAATAAAAAAAAAATCTACAAAATCGACTCCAAACATTGTGTAGATTCAATGGGTTTTCCGCTTGTACATCGTATACACCATGTATAAACATTCCACCCCCTATCGTGAGTCATTATGTGACGCCGTCCTCCTAATCTAATCTGGATGCAACCAGAACTCGCTTATCTCCTGGCGAAATCCAACTAGTAATACAGTTGTTTATCTGATTTGGCAAATGTAACTTACCCCTCATTACTTAACTCTATGTATGCAGTGGCCTTCATATTATGATGACTGATAACATTTATGTTTTTGTGTTGTTAACAGTCAATACGGATGTTTACTTGGTTAAATCAAAATCCGCCTTTATAACCTGCATAACGCCTGTTCTCCTCTATGGCACCTTACCAGCAGCAAATAAAATAGCAGACTTCTGAGTTTTGAAAATAGGTGTCTTAAAAGGTTATTAGGTGTGCGGTGGTTTGATTTTATAAGGAACACAAAAGTGAGGCAACAGACACAGAAACTCTTGGTGTCTACTGTCATCCGGCGAGGGCGTTTCGGCTGGCTAGGCCATATACTACGTATGCCTCCCGTTAGTTTAACCATGCTTGCCTATTTAACAAGATATCAGGTTCTCGGCGTCATGGACGTCTACTGTTGACAATTCGCCGGCAGTTTTCGTCAGAGCTGCGGGACGTGCACTTGACTTGGGAGCATGCACGGTAGCTGACGGCCGATCGCTTGGCCTGGAGGCAGTTTTGTGGAATCCATATGCTCCGCATAGGGAGCGGATATGGTATGATGATGATGATGTTAATAGTTATTAAGGGTTGGTTGGAAGATATTGCTTAAAAACTACAAGCCCGCCCTTGTACTCTAATGCTATGTAATTGTTCTAGAATTTTTTTTCATCCCTAGTGGTTTGGCCATTATTGATACTCTCTGGTGATAGGTATTTCGAATTCCTTCCGAAATTTATTGCCTACCTTCATCCATTACTTTTCGATTTGTCACCTGTTTTCCAACTCCAATTCAGTCTCGAAAACCCGCTAAGCGCTGCAACATTACTCTGACCTCGCAACATCCATCCTTCTCGTGAACTCCAATACCTGATCTTCCTTCGTTCTTTCCACCAAAATACCCTCGTTATACTCGCCATCCATCTCCAAGCTTCCCAGAAACCAATTCCCGAAACCCCCCTCGGTGAAAGTGAGTAAAAGTGTGCTGCTGCTGCCCCTCGTTTTGTGCCCGCCGCGCCAGTTCTACGTGGTGTTTCCAGAGTATTCCAGGATACTTCGCCCTTCCTGGTGGTCCTTCATCGTCATTTCCCGCCCTTGTTGAGTCCAGCTCTGGTAAGTCCTTCTTCCATTTTCCGACCCTCGTTCGGACAAAGTTACCAGAGAGTTCTCATCGTGGCGGATCCACCTAGCGTTATTATAGTTAAGATGTTGGACTAACCATACATTGGTTCCAGGTTTTAACCCCGATGAAACATTTGAAATAGAAAAGATTGCTATTTAATAAACGCATTAATTTATTAAATAATTAAATACCTTAATATGCATAAAATTAAATACCTCCGATTTTTGTAAGATAACCCTTTAAAGCCCGTGCTCTTTAGAGTCTCACACTAAATAGGTAAGCAATAACGACTTAACTGAACGGCGCCCTTATCTACGGCTCAAAGCGACGCGACGACTTCCGCTACCGTGTAACGGCGCCCTTAACGATACTACGCTTTAACCCTTCCCCTGCCGTAAATTTCTTCTTCACTATTTTCACATTATAACATCACTATGGCCTAATTTACAAGGAAGATTTTAGTAAAATTTTATCATGGTCGAACAAGAGTTCACTAGAAGGAGCGTTTCCATACAAATTTTCTTAAAATATACGCTTTCTTGGGTTAATTTCATAACACACCACTGATTATCAATTCCACCGTCTAAAGACTCCAGTATTTAAGCGAATACACGAAACGTGTGACGTAGATGTCTGGTGATGACGTAGATGCCTATTGATGACGTAGTGAGTGACGTAGTGGGATACTAGGCGCCTCAGACATGGTAGTATTTTTCAAGTGTGGAATGTTACTTCTCTGAAATTCGGATAAGTATGGTACAGTGTGGTTTTTCACATGAAAATATTTCTTATGTGATCTTATGACTGATCATTTTGTCTTCATGTAACAAGGAGTAGAAGTTATAAACAAAGAGTTTATTATTTAGTGAGCAAAACATACAAAAAAAATTTTTTCTTATTTTTTTCCTTCTGAAATGGTTCCCAGACAAACGATTTTCTCAGCAATTTTTGTTGTCGACTAAATTCTACCTCAATCGTAACGTATCAAGGGTTAAATGTTTGGCACAACACGTCAGGCGTGTAAAAACGGTTTAAGCGCGTTCACAAATCGCGCGCGTACTACTCGTACACCTCGGTGCTTAGCACTCTGGGTCAAATGCGAAACGATTTGGAGAATTTACACATATAAAGGACATATTTAGCGTAACTCATTCTTATGTCACAGAATATTTTTCCTTAAATGATGCTATTGTTTGACTGTTTATCCAGGAATACCATGTTCCATAGATAAAAAAAGTTAAAAATGAAATATCCCTATAGAATTATTTTATGGATTAACATATTCCTTACAATAAATTTTCTACGAATTTTCTTGAATTTTACGTCATAGCGGTTGTTAGATGCGTATGACTCAATCATCTTGCCTTCATATTATAACAAATCGTCATCCATCTTACAAAAAGGCGTATCTTGGATTCATCGATTTTACAAGACACGACTTTGAGGATTTTTTTTTGGAAAATATAGCCTAAAAAATGTATAACTAACTAACCATCACGCCATTTCCCCGTAGGGGTAGGCAGAGAGGATAGACGCCCATACCACTCTGTCCTGACAGACTTCCTTTGAAAAATATTATATGAATCGTACAAGTCGCAAGGTATTTTGACGGTTTTCAAATGATTTTTAGATAGTTTTTTTTTTCATTCCAACAGTATTATTTGTCTTGATCCCTTAAAGTCATCTCCTGTAAAATAAACAAAATCAAGTCACGCTTTTTCGTAAACTGAACGATGAAATGATCAGGGTTCGCTGCATTTTGTGTAGGTAACAGCCTATGCACCATTGGGTGCTTTTACTAATACAAATGACATAAGCGCAACAACGCATTCTTATGTCATTAGCATAACACATTTTTAAGACATAGCGTTACGAATTCTAACGACATGCATTCTTATGACATCTTCGCACGATCGCTTTTAAATTTTTAAACGTGCGGTATTTTGCTAAGCACCTTTGTAACTTTCTACCTACGAACACACTATTCCCGGATAAACAAACAAATAGCATTATTAACACGAGGAAACGTGCCCGTAATACGGGAGTGGCTGGGCTAGTGAAAAAGGAAGAGGAAATTAAGAGATGGGAGGAGTAAACGAGAGGGATATACGCAGAAAGGAGAACTGCTAAATGCCTGAGTTACGTGTGTTAGGGTTAACTGAACTAATTTATCATGATGTTCTTACTGGTAACATTCCTACTATCGATACAGTAACATACCTACTATCGATACAGTAACATACGCAGGTCCACGGCCAAGTTTTACTTTGCTCAGAAAAAATAGTAGGTATCATACTACTTAACAACATTTTTGAATGAATTCAAGTACTTGTAGACAAATTACTGGATTATACCCATGCTGGGCTGATATCAGATATTATTGATATCCCAACAGAGACAGAGAAACTCTGGAAACGAATGTGGGTAATCTAGGCGTTTACAGGCCTTATGACCTATCATTGGCTGGGTTAAATGGCCACTTGATGTACTACAACCTTCCCCATTCCGCCCATCATCTGATAACCATATATGACTAATTTTTGGAACTACTATATATTGAACTCGTCTTCATCGTTCCGCTTTACAGAATTTTTCTATGCTGGTGTCATCTATTGAGAAGATTGTAAAGAAGACGAGTTCAATATATAGTAATTCCAAAAATTAGTCATATATGGTTATCGGATGATGGGCGGGAATGGGGAATGTTGTAGTACATCAAGTGGCCACTTAACCCAGCCAATGACAGGTCATAAGTCCTGTAAACGCCTAGATAACCCACATTCGTTTCCAGAGTTTCTCTGTCTCTGTTGGGATATTAATAATATCTGGTATCATACTTATTTTTTATTAATTCTTACTGTTTTTTTGAGGCCAATAGAAAGACATGGCATGGTCAAGTAAGTCAAGAACTTTAAAGTGGACATGTGAAAAGTCGGAATAATCGGCATGTGTGCACGAGAAGATGTATGAATGTAGAGCAAGCGAAGGAAGTGTGTTAGGACAGAGTGGTATGGCGTTCTATCCTCTGTGCCTACCCCTACGGGGAAACGGCGTGATGGTTAGTTCATTAGAAGATCATGTACCTCCGTCAGTTTTAGTGGTTTTCCAGTTGTTTTAGACAGATGCGGAGAAGTTCGCACCAAATGAACCCTGCCCAATCCACTTGAGAAAATATAAACCTTGTACAGCATTGTGAGATGTCTTTAATTGAGACTGAAACTGAGTATGCTTGTTCGACAAATTAAGACTGATTTGTATGTTATTATGTTTTCATTCGGATCTTTAAGAAAACCATTCAGCAAAGTCCTGTAATTTGGTCCCTAGTTTCCCGCTCCGGGGATTGTTTGAAATATTTCCCCAAATGTATTTATTATCCGGCACGCGTTGCTGACCCTACGGAGGTCAATAGAGAAAATTCTCAAAAGGTCCTGACTCTTGCCTCTCTGCTGAAACAATGTCGCCGAAACAACCCGATCCTTTTTGCGTAAATTGTATCGCCAAGGGCGAGGTGGAAAGGGAGACGTAAATTATTGCCCTTGTCCAGATTTTTCATGTTCTGTTATGAATCGCGAGTCCCTCGAATGTTCCAAAGCAAAACTTTTCAAATATCACGTTTCGCTCCAAACAAATACTGTTTGTAGGTATTGGATGGTACTTTATATTTTGAATAAGCTGCTTATTCGCTTTTTTTCTTAAATAATAAAATAGCGAGATTTTCTTTTATTATATTTGTATAATATTAGCACATAACTAAAAGGAAATACTTATGACCCAGATATCCATGTTTCCGCCTCGTCAAGGTTGAAATCCAGTTTTTATCTACAAGTATTTGGATACACTAAAAATATTGTTTAGTTTGTAATTTCGATGATCATATTATTTCTATTCTCTATTATTCTGGACCAGATTTCCACAGGTAATTGAATCGTCCTGTACAAGACCAGGAATTGTTTTAGGCTGTAATATGGCTTAAATAATATGGGTGTTCTTTCCGATTCCATTCATTTAATGTAATATAAAAAATCCTCCTCCCCCAGAATGGCAATCCGCGAGTGCGTGACCCGTTTACCAACAATATTGTTGCAGAACTGAGCCTAGGGTTGCCATAACTCTAGCAGAAAAGTCATGGTTTTCAGTAAAAAGTCCAAAATGTTCTACGCGTGATTAAGAAAATCAGGCAGTGAGTGGTTGAAGCCTTTTCAGGTACTGATCAAAAATACAACTTATCGCTTAGTTTGGAGACTGTTTGTGGAATCTAACTACATAAAAAATCACTATGATTTTATACAAAATATTTAAAAATCTGGACTTCTAACGCTTGTACGATGGTGATGACAAAAAATATAAGTATATAATATAAATATAAAAAAAATATAAGTGTAGTTTAATCTAAAAATGTGCCGAGGCAATTTTTTTATCAAATATTAAACGGTTTTGTTTACGTCGAATGTGTTTTTTTTTTACAAAAACAAAATAAGGTTTAAAAATCACTGGACTTTTAGTGTGTCCAAATACTTGTAGACAAATACTAGTTTTTTTAAACAATATTCCATTTCCGAACGTATTCGTCTGTGTTAAGCTATCAATATCTCAAAACTTGTTAATATATCTTGATGACTTTATTTTATTGTTTTTCTTTTGTTTTATCTTAAAATCATATTATGAATGCCTTTATTATTATATTAAATTATGTATGTACATGCGTTGCTTTGGTACTGATACTTACATTTGTTTTGCAAAAGCCCCATGGGCGTGAATAAATAAATAAATAAATATAAAATAAAATATTTCTGATGATTAAAAATTCCTACCAATTTTTTTTAAAATCCTGACTAGAGTCTACTATTCCGACATGTGACAACCGTGACGTTTGTTTGGTAACCCTAAAACCGAGCCTCATACGTGCTTCATTCTTACATTTCTGTTTCACCATCTTCTCAACGTGACGTAATAGCTTCAATATGTTAACTAAAACGTTTACCCTTTCTTCCCCAAAAAATGGAAACTGAATTATTTAGTTTTTCTTTCCTCTAGTTTTCTCGATTATAAATATTTATTATGGTCCATTAGTTTCATGCTCTTATTATTTTTACGAATAACTTCTTTTTTTTTTTAATGCTTTGAAGATAATGTTCGTTTTTAAATATAAAAAATATACAAAACAACTAGACCAACAATAGTAAATAGTAACCAATAAACAGTAAATTTGTATTGTTTATTACCAATAGCTAAATTTAGTTTGTATTTTAAGGAATGCATTAATGAATTTGTAAAAGAGAATGCGAACGGCTATTTATTAATACTCCAATACACGTACGTTGACAAGTTTTAATAACAATTGACTATATTTAACCGTTTATTGCCATAGTAATTATTTAAGTTATTATACACGCCATCTTCTGCTTGTTTTTTTTTGTAAAATAATATTTTTCAGTTACGAAACATAATATTAAGTAGTATTTTGTTGAAGTTTGAAATATTAATAAGGAGAGTGTCAAATAAACAAAGGCAATCTTATGCTAATGAAATAAACACGAATATTTTAATTCCCTTGAAAATATACATCCGCAGAATCTTGCTTTTGACTCGCAAATTTTGTTTTGTCTGTTGCAAGTTGTACGTCCATCAGTCGTGTCTGCCTCGCGGGCGGATTTATGCAAATCACCATCTTGTCTTAGGGATAAAGATTTTGTAAGTAATCAGGGCGCTTTAATCACTTGCCCAAACCCCGAATCCCTAAACCCCGCCTCACAAATGAAAGAATAATAAAGAGAAATGATATCTCCCCAATTTCCTTGAGGTAATATATTAAGGAAGACACAATTTTCCGCATCATTAAAGTACTTGTTCAGTTTAAACACCCACTTTTTTGGGGTAGACTTAATGTTGCCCGCTAAAAGGCAAATCTGTTTTTGGGTTTTGCTTTTGCTTTTTCATTATTTGCCGCGTCTTTTAAGTCGGATATTTTAGATCCAATAAATTTATTTTTCCTTCAGATTTATTTATTTACGTTGTTTATAAATCCGATCACGTAGACCAGCTACTAATGGGTCCGGGTTCCTGAATGGACTGCCGCGCCCGCGCCAGGGGAGAATTTTGTCCTTAATCTGTGTTCGCGTGTTCGCCTTTGAAAACGTTGATCAATTTTTCTCCGAATGATTGGGTAATTTATTTGTTTCCGTGTGATGTTTTCTAATTTTCTCTTCCTCTAATTTATTCCCGTTTTTCTGTTATCATCCTGTTGAAATGATTTCATTATCTGACGTGTATAATGAAAGATGAAATTGATTGAACTGTAATAATTCTAATTTCATGTTTAAAAATATGTAAACAAGTTTCGAAATTGATATTTCCTATATATCGACGGTTTATAAAGATACCGGCACAACTGCAAAAAATGACTTTCTGAGTATTTGGTATCAAAATTTTCGTTTAAATGTCCAAAAAAAATCACCCTACTTTTATGATGCCAATCGAAAGAATAGCTAAAAAATAATAACTTTGCTTAAGTAACATAGTATTTAAAAAGATAGGAACAACGTAAAATGATTGAGAGGGATCACATTTTGAGCATTTAATTAATTAATTTACAAAAATACTTACTTAATTGACTACGGCACTTTCATGTATGTTTTTAATTTGATTAAAATGATTAATTTCATGTTGTTCCTTTTTTTAAAAATACTATGTTACTTAAGCAAAGTTATTATTTTTTAGCTATTCTTTCGATCGGCATCATAAAAGTAGGGTGATTTTTTTTGGACATTTAAGTCGGTTCGATTCCCTGACGAAGCAAGTAATTTTTAGAAAATCTATGAATGCAGAATTACTTATTGATTGATATGGCATTTATTTTGTAGAACTCCATGATATTTTATGTTAAAATCAAAAAACGATTTTTTTTGGTTCTACGTGATTTTATTAAGTTAGTGACAATTGTTTCGCCTTGTAAGGGCATTTCAAACAGTTTGATAATGCCCTATTACAATGCCTAATTACAAGGCGAAACAATTGTCACTAACTTAATAAAATCACGTAGAACCAAAAAAAAACGTTTTTTGATTTTAACATAAAACAGAATTACTAACTTTTAAAAGTAACATAAAGTCTTCTTTCAGCAAAATACACTATCTACGATATTTAAGGTACTTCCCCTTCATGTCCCATAAGTTTGGGACGCCCTGTATAAATGTCTGTTAAAAATCTTTAGTAAAAAAAAATTTCTGTGCATTATTCAATATCGTTGTTTGCTTTTACTTTATAATGAAACGAAACGAGCAATAACGAAAGACTATGTTTTACTTTGTGCAAATAGTGAATGTATAAAATTGTACTGGGAAAAGGTGTCAAGTAATGTTAGTGTAAAAATTGGTTCGGCCTTGTAAAGTTCGACCGTTTTTCACCACAGAAGTTAGTTCCACAGCATAATACATGAACATTCATTTGCTAGAGATATTTGCGGACCATTAGTGCCCGGTACAGACAGCCGCACCGCGTCTCTCGCGGCTGTTTAATCTCGCTGGATGTTTTTCTTCCTTGACAAATGGTCCCCGGACGTCTTATTGGGAAAGTGGAATAGCCCCGACCGACCGGGTAAATAGCCGCCCGGTCGACCGGACGGATGGGTAAACAACGGACGACCCGGGAAGAGATTTCTCTGGCCCGGGGACTGCACTAATACGACTTGACCGCACTATTTGGCCGTTATAAGCTAGAGGGACGTGAATCGACTTGATTTAAATAATGAAATTCTTTACGCACTGTGCCAGAGGAAATAATTGTAATATTTACATCAAGTAAACGCCTAGATATCCATATTCCCTTCCTAACTTCTCGTCTCTGTTGAGATATCAATTGTGGTTTTCAACCATTCTTTTCTTTCGAAAGGACCTTAAATAACCACCGCTGTGGAGAGTTGTCAATACTTAAAAAATACGTTTAAATTCCGACATGCCGCCCTTCTCGTTACGACGCCGACGACGACGCCGACGGAAGTATCGGTGACCCCACCTGAGTAATGCAATGGACCTAGTCGCGGTCACTCGGAGCAAGTTGGATGGAAAAAAGACTCTTGTTTTATTTATTTTCCGACAGTTTGTGCAATTCTCTAGCCTTTGTTTATTCTACTCTCCTAACTCGGCGGTAGTTGGAATTAATTTCATGAACTTTCTTCCCCTGTAGAAAGTAAATATTTAATCCAAAAAGTCTTTTTTCAATTAATAGAAATTTAGTTTTCAGTTTGACATAAAAAAATCGGCATCTAAAAAATAGCATTATAATTATTTATGTCCGCCTGGTGTAGCGGTAGCGCTTTCTGCTGCCATGCACGAAGGTCACTGGTTCGATTCCCGATAGGTGTCAATATGAAATATTAAATCCGATGTGATTTTCACATAAAATATTTCATATGTGATGCCTTAGACTGGCGCTGAAGCGTAATACTGATCATCTTGCATTCATCCATTCATTGCAAATGGTCAAGATTCACTGCACTTAGTTTACCAATGCAGTGCCCTATGCACCATTGTGTGCGGATAAGGGGAAATTAGTAATATAATCCCTTCTCAAGCACAAGAACATGTTTCTTTTTTGAAACTGGTGAATCTACATCATATTTGGAGTCTAACTAACTAACCATCACGCCATTTCCCCGTAGGGGTAGGCAGAGAGGATAGAACGCCATACCACTCTGTCCTGACAGACTTCCTTTGCTTCCTCTACATTCATACATCTTCTCATGCACATACGCCGATTATTCCGACTTTTCACATGACCTCTTTTAAGTACTTGACGTACTTGGTCAAGCCTTGTCTTTCTCGGCCTTCCGCGGCTTCTACATCCAGGCACATTTGTATTTAAACTTCTTTTAGCCGTTTTTTAAAAGAAAGCATTTTTGTTCTGTGATTTGCTGATGAAAAAAAATATTGCTAAATCCTAAAACCATCGTAAAAGCCCTTTTTTAATTTTGTCGATAATGCTTATATGACTTTTGGATCGAACCTTGAAAAAAAATACATTTTACTTCTTAGAAAAGCTTTCGTAAATACCTACCTACCGCAGATTCAGGAAACGTGCACAAATTCTTATTAAAATGCGGCATTGGTTTTGTTTAATGGATAGTATTAATTTGACTTAATAAATTACATTTTATCACAAATTGTAAAAAAAATTCGAAAAAAAAAAAAAAAAAACATTTTCCTCAAATTTCTCGAATATAATGGGTCAAATGAAAAAAAAAAAAACACAAAATCTACTCCAAATATGATGCAGATTCATTGGATTCCCGCTTATACATCGAGTTTTGTTACACGTTTTATGTACATATTAAATAAATTAAATCAAAATCACTCGCATTCGAGTGGAGGTTGTTAGTATTAAAAAAAAAAAAAGTAAAATTTAAAAAAATGAATTATTACACATTTCACGTATTATTTGGCTTAGTACTTTCCATCTTTTGAGGACAAAAATACATAAATGATTAAAAAAATACATTTTTTGTTTCCCAAGAAATAAATTAATGATTCCAACATCCTGGAGACAAACTTATTTTTCTGTAGTTTGCTTTACCAAAATTTCAGTTAATTACGCAGTTGTCTTGTTGCTTATTTCGTAAAAGACGTTTGTCTTAATTCTAGAAACATCTACAAACTATATAGACGAAAAAAATATATTATTTACGTGGTTCTACATCTCTTTGTATTCGCATCACGCGACAGCTAAATTGTCTCTTATTTCAGTAAGGTACATAGATTGTAATATACATACTGGTGTTTTATTTTTAGTAGATTTTACGAAATTTACGATTGGCCAAATTACAAAATACTTTTCATGCTTTTCTTTTCTTAATTATTTAGATTTTGTTTATCGTTGAGGTCGTCACAATAAAAAAAAAACTTACTATGCAGCTTATTCTAGTACTATTCTAATCTTGCTTAATCTTACCCAACTATCTCAAATTATATCAAACTATGCCACTAACATTTCCTTTTTAGTCAAACTCATTGTTTTTCCAATGGGATATGTGATTAAAATCTGCATCTTTAGGTTTTTTAATACCGATTTCGTCACATGTCTATTTGAAAATAACTCTACTTATCACTGAGTTCAAAATATGGATCAAAGTACTGAAGATGCACTACTAACTAAGCCAAAGTAATTAATATTTTTCCGCATGTACAAATATATTATTACTTTGAATACGATTCATGTTGTACTCGTACATATCTCGATGAGGGATTTTTCTTAAGGGTCAGGCAATAGTTTAAACCATACCATTCTACTTTCTTTGCATTATCCACGTTCATGCGACGCAACACGCCGATTATAGACACCCTTACATGGACAATGTGCTAGCTAAACCTGATAAACTGGATGAAAGGGATTGCGGGAGTAACTACTCAAAATCGTTCAAGGTCATACTTTAAGCCATCTGTTTTTGGCCATCTGATGTAGTATTATTTTTATATTAAGTATAAAGAATTAAACTGACCTGACGTTAGATCTATTGCGACGGTTCACCTTGAATTAGTTCTCTCCCTCTTGGCCTAAACTAGAACATGCATTGCTGTATTTCCTCCTCTAAGCCGAGGTCTTTAAAGACGCGCGTCACTAGATGGGTAGCGAGTTCCTTCCCATTATCAGCGGACCTCCAAGAATGTTCCTTGTTTATGTATAGCGTCGAAGTAGTAAGTAGTACTAGTAATTTTTCAGTACCAAATAAAACATCCTGCGCGTTATTTGCTTTTTGTTTCATTGAAAATGTTTCCCGATTGGCTGATCGCTCCTGTCACCGCGGTGTTCCGCCGTCGTTATCGCCGCTAAACTTGCGGACAAAGGGAGTCGCGGAAGCGAGCCCTGATTGACGGATCGAAGGCGTCGGAGCGATAAATTACTTACTCCTTTTTGCGGCCGGAAAAGAAAGAAACCACAATTCGATAAAAATTCCCCGGAAAAAATACAGGACTCTTGATTTATTTTCGTCGTGAAATAATCGACGGGGAAGGAAGCTTTTAATGCTGTGAAAACTGCGTCGATTTATTCTTCGTCACCCCTAGGTTTTAGCAGTTATTTATTTTATTATTTTGTACCTTTTTTTAGATTCGTCTGCACTTCAAGGAACTAAAGATTTCACAATATATTGCAAACTCTTTCTTTTTCATTGTTGTCAGGGATTAAACTTAAGAACTAATGCATTGGTATCATAGGGTAGTCAATATAAATATGTTTTTATGGAGTAGGCTGCATTAATTACCCTTCAGGGAATAATGTTAGAACATTTTTGACAATTATCCCCGGATTCTAATTAATAATTAGTCAAAGCAATAAAATGAAGTTTTAAGAGGGTTCAAAAATAACTGAAAAACTGATGATTTTCTACATAATGGATCCTTTTAAAATGATTTAACTGTAGTAATGATAATTCTCGGAAAATAAATAAATATAGAGTAAATATTGAATAATATATCAAATGTCCCAAAGTGAGATTTTCGAAGTCTGGTTTTATACACTTATACCTAAAACTAGGGATTTCTTGTGCACCATAATTTATTGTAAGGGATCCTTGGATATTATATCACCATAGAAGCATTTTTTGTTTAGCGTAAAATAGCAAATTTAGGTATTTCTCAGGATCCTACTCGCATACAAATATGATATCACGAAAAATGATTAGTAAAGTAGCAACTTTAATATTATTGAATAATTAATTTACTCAAGTGTCTTTAATGCAATCTAAAACTTTATGTTTACTCGACTACCAGGAAAACGCAGTTATTGGTATTGATGTTGCAGTTTCGTATGCACAACGAAAAAATTATGCAAATGGACGGTTAGTAAATAATAAATTGATTTCTTAAATGGTATAATATTTATGTAGAACGAGGAAGTGGATGTAAAAGGTTCACAAAAATGTTACCAAGAACAAACTGTTTCCCCTCGAAACAGATCTACTCTCGTGAATTGGAACATATTTTTTATTCAATTTTCATTAGGTAGAATAGCGAACATGTATGTTCCGGGAGATGAGATTTTCTGTTTACCTGAATATTTCCATTCTTACCCCCTAAAACAGGGCCTTATTCTTTGTATTAACAATGAACCCAACGCCAGCGTGGAGCACTCGCAACATTGATTCTAATGACTGGGAACTTATGCTGGAGCAAAGTAGCTTTTTGTCACCGCTTGAGAGACGATTTTTCCAAATGAGAGAAAATTAATATAGGCCATTCATAATAATTTGTCAAAACTACGTCAGTAATTTTTGGTTCTTTTGTAGTAATATTATTTTATTTTCATTTATTTTAAAATAGCGAAACTTTCGCTTCTATGAGGAACACGTGGACGTGGATATCACTAGATCCTTCCAGAAGACCCTATCGCCGGTCAACGCGGCTCATCTATGCCCTTATCAACACTGCATCCCTCCACCCAACGAGTACATCCGTAAGATTTGTTGCATTATAAATTTGTCTTGCTTTTAATTTACAAGGCTTATATCTACTTCAAAGGGGTTTGTGGCTTTTAATTTGCTTTTGCTTAGTATGGGTGAGATACAACTGATGTTGACCAAAAGGAAATTCTCCGGTTCTGCCTAAAATGACTAAAAAACCACGAAAAACTATTTTATAGATGCCAATAGTCTTCCGATCAACTAGAAGAGTGTACCTACGGCATTTAATGTACTTACAATGTTGTTCATTTGATTTATTTCTCTTGATCTTGTGATAGTTATTTGGCTCATCACAGATTGAATATCCTGCAAATCTTCACCTTATTGCGCCTTAAGCTGCATTATTTTAAAGCTACAAAGAGGACAGTGCACCAACAGGTGAAGGTCATTTTGGGAGATTTTGTCATCACACGTACAGCTGTAGATATCTGAGATTTTAAATCGATGTACGGTACTCATAAATCCTCCATGGCCTGTTAAGATGTGGGTGAGTTCGATGATCATATTCCGTATCTTCCTGAAGTCAAAAGACCATCTCCGTGACGATGCTAAAGCATTCCCCTACATTGCGTTCAATTTATGTAACCATCTTGTAAGTACAAAACGATCCAATGACAAAAAAAAAATCTTCACATTACTTTGTAAAAACCCGGAGGTTTCCGCCAGTGTAACGCGCTATTACATCTTCGAACTTTTTACTGTAAATTGAACCGGTTAGCAGTAAACGAGTACATATGCGTATCGATTCCTTTACGACTTTGAAGTCGAACGACTTCAGATTCAGCACTGTCCCCTGGTATTCATTAGACTTTCGCCCTAATAATAACTCCCCATACCTGTCGTTACGGGCGATGATCCCACGATTACGTGTAGCATTTGTGCCGCAACTTTGTCGCACGATCTTTTGTTTCCCGCCATTCCGTATCTCGTCTTATCTCTCCTTATTTTCGCTCCGGAGGAGACTTAATCCGCTTTGGAGAGTCCTTCGTTCGCGAGAATTCAACGAATCCTCTTGAATTCTTCTGCTTGATGAATTCAGCCACCGTATCATGTATCCGGTTTATCTGCAATATACTTTTTCTATTGATTCGTCTGTTGCCTAAGATCATCTTTATGAAATATCTATGTGTACCCGTCTCTTCGTCGGGACAAAAACAGAGCAATTTGAAAAAGCAGTAGGCTATAGTATAGATTTTAGTTCACAATGTTCAATAATTACGATCAGTGTTCTTTTTTTGTAAATTTCACGTCACGTATTGTTAGATGTGTAATAGGGTTCTTTCCGTTAACACGAATATTTTAAGTATATAAATAATAAGTTAATTTTTATAATTCCAACGATATAAAACACAATGATCAAAAATGTTGTTTTCATTTATAAATTTATGTTTTAAAAACACGAAAATATGAATGATTTTTAACGACCGTTATTGGTTAATGACGTCCTACCCGTCCACCATGAAAGGCGTGAAATTCATTACGAAGTGAGCGCCCATATTGCTTTGACGTCACACCGCATGCGCGCCAAATGAAGGATTTTGCGAGCGATTTGAAAAAGCGCTATTTCAAACCGCGCTAAAAAATTCATATGACATCGTAAAAATTTTAAAAAAATTCCCTTGATATTGTAATTTTTCAATAAATTTTTTGAAATAAAAAAAAAAAAAATCGGGAAGAACCCAATTGTTATGAAACATACAGATACCTACTATGAATTTGTTACGAATGTGCGAATTTCCAAAAGCAAATTATCATAAATGAATGTTATAATTTCAATAACAATATTAATGATGTATTTCGATGAACTTGGGTTTAACGTGTTATGATTAAATATTTTCTTGCTTAAGAAAACGAGAATATTTTTTCGCTATCGAATATTCCCGACAATCCGTTTTAAATCCCCCCGGGATTAATAGAAGAAATGATCAATCTGTTTCTGCATGATTCTCATATTCCGTTTTAAACGCTTCCCGAAAAAATGCCGAGATCTGCCGGGATCCGCCTTGGACAAAGCCGAGCGGGAATTCAAACGGAATCGAGAAAACTTGGGATTGTTCCCGAGAGGGGTGGAGGAAACAACCACATGAGAGGTGTAGTCTCATATTTGCACAGTCAGAAAAAAGTTGACATAGGTTGTAATGTTAACCTGTTCATGTTTGTCTAATAGACGAAGAAGTAAATAAATTAGTGAATGGAAGTGTTGGTAATATGTATCTGATAGAATCTATTATAAAATAAAATAAACAAATACATTTTAAAACTAGAGCTTATAGTAACGGATGCGTAAATATTTGAGTTAAAAATACATATGATATTATAAAATAAATTTATTCATAAAGTTTTTTATATTTTTGCAAAAAACAGCCTTCTTTATTTTCTTCCAGTTATGTGAGAAGCAATCAACGCCACCTGTAAACCTAGAATTGAAATACTACTCCTAACTATTATTTCTCTCCCTTATCCGCAAAAAAATTTAGCAATGTTGTTTTTTGTTTTTTTATCCTATTAGGAAATAAATATAAGATAAAAAAAATTCAATGTAGTTACGATTAATTTACTGCAGTGGTAGAAGTCTGCCTTTGCGTCTATACCCCTCATATAACCTGTATCTAACCAGAGGGTAACGTATAATTGAAACAAGCCCCCGATGGTATACCCACGCTTATTTTTCCCCTTTTTAAATCGGAAAATCGTTTTACCCAACGACCTGGATTAACCATTTCCTAGTGCACTGTAACAAACATCTTCCCAAATTTCAACCCTCTCCTTATTCATGTACACCTTGTACATTTATCTTTGTTAACTCGGTTTTATATCAAGTTACTGAGCGCTTTATTTTCTCTTAATTCCTTCTGTCTAAATAAGATATAAACAGTCTGGATTCTGGAACATTACACAACTTGTTTAGCCTTTCACGGAGACGATTCGTTTTCACGAAAAAAAATAATAGAAATATTTTATTGGGGCTTAAAAAGTAGCGGAGATAGTTTGAGTAATTTTCGCGCTCGCTTCCTACATAATAAAAATTATTCAAGTTTCCTTAAAACCAATAAGTTTGAATCGCTGCAAACTGAAAGATTTATTGGTTCTTTA
Organism: Micrasema minimum; assembly: GCA_022494985.1. NCBI lineage: Eukaryota > Metazoa > Arthropoda > Insecta > Trichoptera > Brachycentridae > Micrasema > Micrasema minimum. The sequence continues at coordinate 25,961 of JAGVSP010000886.1, forward strand.
TTAATATCACTTAGAAACTTTGTTAAAATTAAATTGGAGACCGATTGTGCTCAAACTTTCATGGGTAGAATTACTTACCTTTTTAGGGCACCTGTCTTTTCGCTGTATTGAAAAATGCTCTTAAGTTTTTCAATTATCTTGTCTGAGCACATACGGGGTGTATGACGCAGTAAGGTAACGGAGCTGACCTCCTATAGCTCGGGGGACGCTCCTAAATGAACACTGTGACTGGAAATTAATGAGACAGAGATAAGTCGCGTCCCGAGATCTCTATGTTCCCTATGTCTCGAGATATCTATGTTCCCAGCGTCCCGGACGTTTTACTTACTGCAGCAGGAGTCGTTATTTCACGGGAGTCAGCTCTATAACGAATGTATTAGTAAAAAACAGTTTCTTAAGTATGTATTAGTAAAAAACAGATATTGATATTTACGGTTTATTACAATATTATAACAATTTACATCACAAACGACCAAGAAACCGAATGGAGCGCGGTGTGGATTACGCCCTCTACGCGCCCACGGACAAGCACAACATATATTACTAAACTATGTGGTGTAGACACCACAAATAATATATATCCCAAGAAAGCTGGCAAAAATAAAAAAAATGTGTGTGTCAGCTCCGACGCACGACTGAAGTTTACTATTTAACTGCGATTGTCATAAAATATAAAATAGGGAAAGGGGGAAAAAAGTTTCATCCGCCATCTTCAATTAAAAAATAGTGTCTAAATATAACCTTAAACCCTTGATAATGATACCCATGTTCATAATACAAAAAAAAAAAAAAAAAAAAATTGCGTCCGCTATCTTAGATTTAAAAATAAACGTTAAATTCTAAATCACTAAAACAAATAAAAATAATAAAATTTCAAACAAATAAAATAATAAAATTTTCCGGGGAATGAGTTGTCTTCAGTGCCATGCTTTAACCTTATTCCTTAGTAAATTCGCTTACAACTTATATTTTGTAATAAGGTTTATATTTGCACAAAAGTTAACGAAGTTACGATGTTAACGTTTGATTTCACTACTCAACAAATTTGCGTAACGGGGGCTTTAAAAATGAAATCGATTCTTAATGTGTAAACTCCAATAAATTGCAAAAACTGTTTTATTATCATTTTATTTATATACTTTTATTGATAATAAATACATTTATATTTCTTACATTTAAAGCAATCTTATTAACACACTTACATAACTGCCATTGGTAAACATTGTATAATATTCCAGAGTACATTTTCCACTTCAGAACTCTCCAGAATAAATTTTGATGGATGTTGCTGCGAAGTTTAGCGACACACGCGTGACAAAAGTTGAACATCGGAAAAAAATCGTAAGGCAACATCCTGCATATATTATTATGGATCCAAAACCCGCAGATATTGATGGAAACCTTTTTAACGCCGCTTCATTCGCAATATGGCGCGATGTACACGACTTACCTCACCCTTCGCTTCCCATTTTCTTGCAAAGTTTAGTTGTATGTATCAGGAGTTCAGAGGGTGATCGGTTAACAAAGAAAAGAGATAAACTTAGTTTTGTACTGCATCGTCTTGCTCGCTCGTGCGGAGAGATATCCCAATTGAATTAAATCGCGATTTACTGCGGACTGCGGTGGCGTTAATTGCCAGATATATTCATCTGGTAAGTTTGTTAATTAGGTGTTGTCTCCCCTTCTGTTTCTGTTACCCTGGTAGCGCAGTTAGTTCTGGTGGCCTGGTGGCGCAGTGGTTCATGTTTGCGTGCCTGCGGACCAATGTATTCGGATTATCTGGAGTTGGTGTCACCGACCACACACAGAGCTCTGTGCAGTGTGCGCTGGTTAGTAAGGAAGATCTGAGAATGCAATAATATAAACACATCGCATTGTTGCCAAGTGTGCATAATCTGTCTGCAACGCAATGCAATTCAGTCACAGAGGAATCTGATTAGCTTAATAACATGCAATTGTCCTTTTTTCATCCATTTGGACTACTTATTGCTTGTTATTTATTTATCCGCCTCGCAAAGTGGTAGCACATTTTACTACAGTGCATGAGGTCGCGGGTTTTTTAAAGATTTTAATGTATTTAATATAAAATAAAGATAATTAATTAAACATGTAATGTTTATAAACCTAATACCCAATAGAAAATAAACACCCGTCCTATAGCCACAATTAAATTATTTAATTTGTTTTTGCTGTCATTAAAACGATCAATCAAACTTTTTTCAATAAAGGTGTAAATAATAATTAATTTGAATATTTAATATTTTGATGTCATTCTCATGAGTTTGACTAAATGTCAATATTATAAACAATAATAAATTGAAGCTTTCTGCCTTAATTAGGTATCAAAACATCCTGTTTTACGTTTGATTAAAAACCCTCCCACACCCTGCAACCCTGTAAAATTAATGAAGACGCCATCTTTGATCTCAATAAGTAATAATATAATGTAATTATTATGTCTTAATTGGTTTACTAGAATAACGAAGGTAACACTCTATTTGATTGCGGATACCGGAAGCAGTATTTCCCTTCGGGTGTCTCTAGGAACGACTTAATTTAAACAGTCATTGGGACCTGTAACAAAAAGACCTTCTGTGCTAGAAGACACAGAAACAGGGTTGTGGAGACTGACAAAATGACTCACCAGCTCCACAATGTTTAAATATCCAAAAGTATTCTACTCGGAGAAATCTGACTCTCTTGTGTATTCATATTTTTCAAACTTTTATGTTGTTATAACTAACTAAGTAACCATCACGCCATTTCTCTGATAGGGTAGGCAGAGAGAACAGAACGCCACACCACTCTGTCATCGAACATTTCTTTTGTTTCTTCAACATTCGTTATTCTTTTCATGCATGCTTGTCGATTATTCCGACTCTTCATGTGTTTTTTTAAAACTTCTTTGTTGATTTTTTAAAAAAGAAAACAAGGCAATTAGTTCATATTTTAAATACTAATGACTACATATTTTTGAAATCGCACTTTTTCATATCAATAAAACAGCGTCAAGTAGGCAAAGTGTTTATTTCAATTAATTGAAAAATGTAAAGTACATATTATTACCATATCAAAAAAACCTTAAAATTATGAACGTTAATAAATATTCACGTTTGATAAATGCTTGCATACCTAAGATCGTAATTTATACAGTAGATTTATATTGTTCGCAGGCTTTATGTATTTTGATTATTTTGAAAATAAGTTAGTTGTGTAAGTGGCGGAGTTGACAGTTTTCGGCTCCGACTCCGGAAGTCCTAAATTGCTCAAGACTCCGAGTTGCAGTTTGCAGCCCTGCTTCGCGCCCAAGTAGCCGAGTCTTAGATTGGTATCTGAGTATATAAAAATTCCATCTCCTTGCACATTGGATTGCACTGGCGCTGATTGCATTTCACAGAAGGAATGAATGGCGCAGGATTCGATATATATTAGGGGCGCTGCATCCGGCTTCCGTAAATTTGCTACGTTCCCGGGCACATATGCCGTGTTTGCAGCACCTGTGACGTCACCCGCATACTGATTACCCTCGCTTCCTTAGGAACCAGATTCGCGAGACTCATCTTGGCTAATAGCAACCTTTTCTGATAGCGCCATTTGTCATTAAAACTCTGTTCTTGGAATCTCTTAGCCATGGCGGAAAAATATCTACAGCAAAGGGGAGAAAATTAATTAATTAAATCTTAATAGAAACAAGGTGTTCTTCAAGACAATTAAAAGTCAGCCAAAGGTGACTAACTTATAAAGTAGCCGGCAATTAGTTGGATTTATACTCTCCAAATAGATAATGGATATAAGCTGATGATTGTTGAAAATGCTTGATCTAGGTTAAGGATTGTTATAGAACCAAAATTATGATGAATTATTAAAACGGAGGTGGATGTTAACCTACGCTTTTTTTTTTAAGGTTCCGTCAGTAACTCAAATGAATATTATTCATTGAATCGGCGTTAACATTGTGGAATAACATATTGAATTATATAAATAAAACACTTTGATTTTGATTTTGCTGGACCTCCTACCCCCCATACCACCCCGCCCAAACTAAGCTCCTCCCCACCCCTGTCAGTACCTAAACTTCTCATTATATATTATTGTTTAGTTTTAAAATACACCTGTAGATGGACAGTACTGCGTGTCCGAAACATGTCATTTTTCTAAAAAAAGGAACTAAATATTGGTAAATTTTCCAAGGATATTCAATATCATTATACACCGTTTCCCACGATGAGACCGCGAAACTCCAGAGGGTGATTATTTATGATATTCTAAGAAAAAAATCTTAATAAAGTTTTTCAAAAAACTCAATTCTAATTTCTTAAAAAAATGATTAAAATATGAAAAAAAATTCACGCGTGTAATACCGTCCATTTTTGAACTGGCTAACACCACGTGACCTGCGCCAATTTCAGATATGAAATTCTAATTTTGAATGTCCGCACAAGGCAAGGCGTTCGGTGACCAGAGTGGACCCCCACTCCTCCCTGCCCACCGCCACCCCGCCACCGCTAGCATTTCAAACAGAAGCCAGTATTACATAGTCGCTTTTATATTAATACTTTTTTAAAATTAATTATTAAAAATGCCCGGATCAAAAAACTTTATAAGGATTTTTTTCTCAGAATACCTCGAACAATCACCCTCCGGAGTTTCGCGGTCTCATCGTGGGACACGGTGTATAGTTTTCGTTACCAATATTATGTACAAAGTCGTTTTAAATTTGTCAAGCTTTCATAAAATCACTAACAGCTATAATATTAAATTATAAAATTTTATTTTCGTCTCATATTAATATAAACAGTAAAATCACTAACTATTCAGATAAAGCGTAAAAGTAATTATTACTATAGCATTAGCTTGAAAAGTGATTCCATTGCGAAAGGCTCCACTTTTATAACTGAATATATAATTCATTTTCAGGCCTTAATGAGGCGTGATGATATTCTGAAAGGTCACCATCGTATTCACATTTTAAAGGTCATTTTTAACTTTGACGCAGATTACTACGATGTAATTTAGATCCGGAAGCGGCGCAAATATTTATATTTTAATATATATTGTCAAAATTTTTAAAAGTGGAATTTTTGGACAATTTGCTGCAATTATTAATTTAATAATTATTTTTATGAGAATACATGGTGTATCAAAACTCGATGAACAAGCGGGAAACCATTAAATGTACATAGTATTTGGAGTCGATTTTGTAGTTTAACCAATAAAAAAATTTAACCATAGTTTTCGAGAATATTGAGTACGAAGTTGATTTTTTTTCCAATACATTTTTGTAAATTATTATCAAATATAATGTTTTTAGTCAAATTAATACTATGCACAAATAAAACTAAATTAAAAACAGTATTTTAATATAAATATGTGCAATTTTACTGAATCTACTGTACTAATGAAAGCTTTTATGAGAAGAAAAGGAAAGGTTTTTTCAAGCTCAGATTAAAAAGTTACTTACACATTCGACTCTAAATATGACGTAGATTCACCAGTTTTCGGGTTGTACTACGAGTTTTGTTACTCCATGTATAAAATATTGTAGTTGTTTAGATATTCTTGAATTCCATTCCTATAACGGTTTGGGCTGTTTATGCAAGAATTAAAAAAAAATGTAAATACACCTAAACTGAAAACTGGTGAAAATTAATATTTCTACATGATATCTATCGCCTTAGATTTTGACCTCGTGGTGGAAATAAAGGAAATTTAGCATCATAGTGTTCACACGTGGGTTTATGGGTATCTAGTATCTAGTTAGCCAGGTGAGCCGACGTCATGTTTGTGATATATTCTGCCAGATTCTATTAAAGCCAGCATCCTCGTGCTGCAGGGGCAAATGGGGTAAGTTTGTCATATGCAGATGAGGGACACATTGCCACCGCAAAGCATCGGGATTTATCAGTCACACGCGAAGCGCCGTACCGGAATACTAATAGTAGGTACACCGCTTGGCGTCTCGCTGCGTCCCAATGTCAAAGGTTTAACGAGATGCAAGGATGTTTCCCTTCAAGTCCCACTCGCGGCAAAAAGGAAGACGTAATCTGTATCTCGGAGGAAGATAAAGTAACCCGAAATTCGAGTCACGTCATACACAGAGATCAATATCTGGTGAAACTTTTAACCGCATAGGTCACATCTTAAGATACACCGATAAACCGTAATTATTTTATTATAAGTGAGTAAAGTGCGAGACGTTTTAAAAGAATAATGGTATTCGAACTGAAATTCGATACTGGATATGATAGGTCTAGCGCTGAAGTCAATCTCCTTCGACGTTTAAACATGTTGAACTGTTCGATGGTTGAAAGCTACTTTATTCAGAATACGTATTTTTTAATACGGGGATGCAATAAATTTTTTTTAGTTCAAAACTTTCTTTAATGTAGTGCATTATCAATTGATCTAATGCAGAACTAGCTTAAGAGCGAATTTTGGTGAAATGGTGTAGTTGATTATGACGAAATGTTGGCCGAAGTAATGAAATATTTGGGAAAATAGTTAAACGCTAAGTAAAAAAAGTTGAACAAAGCATTTAAATAGGTAAAAAACCATGAAATCTTTACCAAACATTTCGCACTATGAATATACTAAACTGCACTTACTCAAAAAAGTCAACTTTTGGGAAATCGCAAAAATGTGATTTTATTTAAGTAGTTTCATAGAAACAATTTTTTTTTAAACTTAAAATATTTGACATAGGAAAGAGATAGATACGCGATTCTTCGACAGGAGTGGGTCTGTGTGAGTTGTAATTTAGTATTCTCAGCTCATTTTCGACTTATTAAGACTTATTGCATGTGCAGGATTCATGCTGCGATTTGTATAGAAAAAATATTCACATTGCTCGATCCCGTTAAAAGTCGTGTCTAGGTGGGATAGGCTTTTCTGTATTCAGGGAGTGAAACAAATATATTATGATTTACTTTAAGTGGTTTTTTTCAGACATGTATAATTTATGTACGATACGGAGATTAACATATACAAACCATTTTGTTTATTTATTTGATTTTAATCCGCACCTATTGAATTATCTCTGATAGATTTACGATACAATAAATCTGAATGAATCTGCAATTATTCTCCCGCCAAAGCCATTAAAAACGTCACTTTCATTCCCTGTAACATTTGCGAAGATTATTTAAAATATATGTGTACTTTTTTATTGGACTCAGAGGCCGAGTTAACCTTTTCCAAGCCATCCTCAGAGAACAATATTATTACTGTACCTAGGAAATTTGGGTGGCGAGTTCCGTTTGGCCTGGTAATCGGCTATGACTGGTTATAAATCCATTTGGCCGTGATTACGCCTGTGATAATTAAACGAGGACGTATCCTGGACGAGACTGAGCAGCTGCCCCAGGTATAAACAGTATGCCCTAAAAAAATAACTAACTATCCTTCATGCCATTTTTACCAAAAGGGTAGGCAGAGAGGATAAAACGCCACACCACCACTTTTGTTTCTTCCACATTCATATTATTCCGACTTTTCACATGTCCACGTTCGAGCACTCATTAATCATTATGTCATTTTACCATGTCTTTCTCAGCATCCTTGACTTCTACATCCAGGCACACTTGTATAATAACTTCTTTTAGCCGTTCTTTAATAATTCATTCTCTCCACATGACCGAACCATCGTTAGAGCCCTTTGTAATTTAGTCGGTAATGCTCTTAAAAATCAAATCACATTTCTGATTATGATCTGCCCTGAGCAGGCGAAACAGCTGTCACAAAATTAAGTATATTAAAATAACCATAGATCTAGTTTACCAGTGTATTGTGGAGGTTTGTATAATAAGTGCCAGTTCAATCAATCAACACAGTAATTCAAAATTCGCAAAATGCTTTTTTTTTTAGTTGTAACATGATTTGTTGATTCCCGCCTTTCGGGTTTCATTTCGGTGAGATTTTAATATCTAGTAAGCACTAGCATCAGCACCTGGAAAGTGATTTTATGTGAATGTCGTGCTTTTATTCAGTGTAAGAAAAAAGAAACAGTTGATTGTGTGATTTGACCTGTGAATACAGAACTTACGAGTTAAATATAAATATTATTCGTTCTAAAAATTTTTTTTCTAGAAAACAAATAACAATAAATTTTACTAAAACTACTACTACTACTACTTTCCCTTTACCCGTACCCAATGGTGCATAGGTCACTTATTGGATCACCATGTGCAATGTGTTTTTATCGATTTTGTGTTTTTACCCTTCAGAGCCTGTCCAGGGTGATATGAAACGTTTTATTAAAATTTTTACTAAAAACGCCAAAAACACTATAAAAATTATGTTTTTTTTATTTACAAAAAATGGGATACAGTGTTTACACTTGGGCGCTCCAGAACCAGTGTCCTCTCTATCATTTCTCTCCTGTAATCTTTCACAGGGTGGTTAATTGTGCGGAAGAGCTCAATCACAGATTACTATCGACGTAGTTAAAAACGTGCTAACCACGTGCTAACGCTAACCATTTGACCGATCACAATGAACATACGTTCATACCACGTTCGCGTTGCCGAGCACCATAGATGATAATAAATATCGCGGCTAAACGTCAAACGTCAAATCAAGAAAGTCAACGCGCGTGTCGGATTGTTTATTATGTCGACTGCTTTTCTCAATATTTGGCTTGCCGAACGCTGGCTAAATGCAATACGGCACTCGAGAAAGATTGAAAGAAGATATGTGCGAAGAAGATATGTCTCAGGAAATGGCTCGCGACTTGATGCGCTCGTTTAATAATCCCGATCGATAACTTTTAACGCGTGTTCCATTGTGATCGCGAAAACGTTAAACATCCATGGTAAGAAATCGTTATCACGTCGCTAATTACCGCGTCGATAGTGATCTGTGATCGAGCTACAGGAGGCGCAATAACTCTTCTACTTTCCCTTATCCGCACCCAATGGTTCATAGTACATATATTATGTCAGTGTATCGTATAAATGACATCATATTATTTTATGAAAAGCGTTTTGATTCCAATTTACTATAATTCGACATTTCATCACAAAGGGTTTTTCATGTTTTCAGTTAATTAAATATAGAGTAATATTACCATCAATTCAAACGAGTAAAACCACTCATCGCTGATGAAATATACACTCTACTATTTATATAAAAAGCTCTCTGAAATATTGATATAAACCATTTGACGAGTATTGTAAACCTTTACCTTATTGCAACCCTGGCATGCCATAGTGAAGCGTAATGAAGCGAAGCATAGTGATTGAAATTATCGAATATGTCATTTATATTTAACCGTTATTCAATATTGTAAAAACCATTCTATGTTTATAATAATATTAATACGTTTTGTTTGAATGATTCCTACAATTTTTCTTTTCAAATCAAATCGTTGTAGGTACTTGTACATATCGGTGCTAAAAGTTAGTAGGTTCATATTTTAGGTAAATAGACTAAGCGATGGACTTTGTGTCTTCACGTTAATATCTATGTCTGGAAAACGTTTGCAAGTCCTTAAATTAAAGGAAAATTACTTATTTTTATTCGAATTTTATCTTTTTTTTATATAGTTAAAGGGAGATTTTAAATGTTCAATATTTACTCTATATTTATCTATTACCTATATTCATTTATATAAAAACCGTCATTTTCTGCTCACTTTATCATTGAATCAGTGTAACGCCCTCTTACACCATTGTCCCTAAAGCTTACAGCACCTACACTTGGTAAATTTCTGAAAATTACATCCAATAAGTTAACACAACAATACTTGTGAGAGTTTGGCTTCCAAAGGAAAGACATCTTATTTCAAAATATTTTTTATTGAATGAGATATTCTGAATAATTCTTGAAGTTCTACCTATTGGGCTGGATAATGTAAAGCTGTTCGCTCCCCACCTAGTTCTCAGGGTTTTCAAAGACTTGCGATTGGAGGAAGAAAAAAATATACAGATGGATGTGCTAACCCTCACTCTCTGCAGGTCTTTGAAAATGGTAAGAATGGGTCAGAACTTAGGAAAATACAACATAAATTTAATTAATTTTAAAAAAAACATTTAAAATGGGGAAGAAGCCATCGTCCATGCGCTCAGTAGTTGCAAGACAAGAATGTATCTCCCTACAAAGTTATATCCGTTTACACATAATCCATATTATAATCTATATATGCAAATTAACTTTATTTTTTTTTTTTTTATATCTGTAAGAGGCTAGAAAAATCAATATCAGACATATTTTATTTTTTTATTTGTATTTTTTCTTATACCTACATATTTTTTATTTAATTTATTTCTTTCTTTGTTTTCTTATTTTCACTTATTTTTTTTCTTCAGTTTTAAAAAAAAAATATATGCCTTAGAGGCTTGCCCACCACTTCAAGGTTTGGAATAAAAACCTTATTATTATTATTATTATTATTATTAAAATCCCAACCGTCCATGCTCTTGGTAGCTGCAAGATGTGTTGTGAGCTAGCCTCAACAGTGCTCTTGAGGCTATTTCTCGCAAAAATAGCGCTTTATAAATCATCCAGAAATAAATAAATACTCGCGAGGAACCGTCACAATAGTTCGCACAGTTCGCAGTGACGTCAGGAGCTTAATGCCCAGACCCCTGACATTGAATAGAATAGAGTATAATTCCGTAATAAATATTATAATAAAAAAATTGTACTGATATCTCAACATAAACCCGGGGTCATATTATGTTATACTACATAAACCCGGGGTCATATTATGTTATCCTACATAAACCCGGGGTCATATTATGTTATACTTAATAAACCCGGGGTCATTTTATGTTATACTACATAATTTAACTAAATTTTCTATAGAATGGATTTTCTATAGAAATGGTCATATTTTCATACATTTTATATTATTTTTCAATTCGTCACTTATTTTTAAATAAATTTAATATAATAATTGATTTTACCGAACCAGGGCCCAGATTACAAGCATATCTACATCGCAGTTGTGACGCATTTATGACGGTAAACGGTATATTTCAAAAAAGGTTTTACCAATATCGCGTCACAACTTGCGATACATAATATGTGGAGATGTGCTTGTAATCTCGGCCCTGAAATGCTTTAGTTAGAGGTATAGATTTATAGAATTATACTAAAAATTAACTCTGTAAGATAATCAAAAAAATAGAACACGCTTTACACACTTATGTTCAAAATACTGCCAACCGGTTTCGGAGATACTACTTCTTTATCGGGGCTATGTAAAAAGCATGTTTTATTTCAAAATCATGGAAAACTGAAAAGTGAGTGCTACAAACATTAAGTTTAATTCAGTTACGAGAATATCTAGACGTCTACAGGGCTTTTGAGGGCGGGTTAAATCGCTACTTGATGAAGTATAGCATTCGATATCCGATATCCACTTTCCGCTTCGCATTTATTTAAAATATTTCCTTCGTTGGAGTCTTTCCCATGTTTTTATTTTTTTCTCTCCAATTATCGCTATATTTTTTATTTTCCACCTATGTAATTTACCTGAAAACTTTATCCCGTTTTTCTCCATAACCATTCGCAACACAAAGGATCATATTTTATTTTTATCCCCGCAGATAAATTCTGCACCTTTTGTAATAAACTTGTTCATGAACCACATTAAACGAGTTCGCGAGGGTTATTCCCGTTATTTCTGCGAAACGAATAACACTTGCGCCCATTAGTTCAAATATTGCAGCAACAGTACGTGATAAAACGATATAAATTTATGTCTAATGAAGTTTGCAAAACTCATGCCAATTCCATTATTGGAATGCAGGTTCTGTTTAACAAACAAAACTTTATTATTTGAGCAAGCAATAATAGCGATTTATTATACTCAAATCTATTTTTCGATTGAATTTGCATAAATTATGTACAGCTTTCACAGCACATACGTTTTTGTTTATTTTGTGTTTTGTGTGCAAAATTTTGTGACATAGGTGAAATAAACAATTTTTTCCCGAAAAAAAAAAAACTTACTCTTTTTTTCAAACTACGTACGCATTGAAAACTAATCAAAATTTATTCCTATATATATCTTTTTTTATTTATTATTTATTTCTATCTCTTACGCATTTTTTTCTTTTTTTTTTTCTTATAATTTTTTCTACAATAATCTTACGATGAGAATACTTTTTTCTTTCTTTTTTATCTTTGTTGTTACTACCTGTGAGAACCTGTAATTGGTCTACTCTGTGTTTCTTTTTATGCTATGTTAATGATTATATTTGACTGTTGGTTTTCCTGTAAATAAATAAATAAATAAATCTAGTAATTACTAATTTCTACAATAACTTGGTCAATTTTGCTAATAACATAACTATTTACCTACATATTTTTACTGGTTCCGTACCAATTCATTCTTTCTCAATTACTACTTAGATATTTTTGGTGCTCCTCATCATCAAAAAAATAAAAATAAACGCCTCTCAAATTTCAGAACAAGACTTGGATCTGATCGATCGTGAAAGAGGAGTGGGAAGTTAGGTATATCATGAAAATGCTAGCTATTTTTTTGTATCATAAATGTACGTATATCAAAACCGAATTGAAATCCATATTATAATTTGTGACAACTTAAAGTATTCTTCATCATACAAGTATTGAGCTGATTATTTAGCAACTCATAGACCGAAAGTATTTTATCATTATTAATCTGAACTTTATTAGCAGCTTCCACAATCCTTTTTTGAACCGCGTTACGAATAACGGATACCTATAATTTTTCTCCGCGGGTTATTTTACAATATACCAAAACCACTCAAATATAGTATAGACAGAATAGAGTACTTAAAAAACAACGTATCAACGCATACAACTATTTTCGACTTTCCTCGTGTTTCAATACATTTTTCCCATATAAAAAACGAAACTTTCGTTTTTCTTCTGTATGTGTTTATTTTTGCTTTTAAAGTAATTACACTTCGTTCGTTAATCCGTATTGACTTTGCCGCCAGCTGAACTATCGCAGCTGCGTTCTTTTTTGGGAGAAACAAAAATGATAAAAATATTTATCCGCTTTTTCTCTGTGGCTTAAAAATGCCTACTTTTCATAGGATAAATATGAAATGTTACCAAAAGCTGTGAAATTTTACCTGTATTAATCAGCGGAATTTTACCCACGATCCCACTTTATTTGTTCTCTTGTATTTTATGAAATAATACTTTTTTTTTTATTTTAAGTTGCTATTGGAATTGTGTTGCTACCCCGGGGTTTAAGTGATTGATTAAAAATACCAAGGATTCCAGTAATTACGAATAAATATGTAACTCGAATAAGAAATAATTCATTAATTATTCAGCATTGACGAAATAATATATATTTATTATGTATCAGTTTCCTGGACGTCTGATGCTTTGTTACGTCAGAGCTTTTGGCCGTGGGTCTGCTGAAGATGCGAGGAAACAGACGGCCGATGGCTCAGCTCGGAAGCGTTTGAGGAATTCACACAAATAAAAGATAATAATGATGAGGTTGAATTATCGCGTCGTTTTTACTAACAACTATTAGATTTTTATTAGATGAGGCTACTGTGCATGAGGGTCAGCATGAAATATTTTGTTACTTACATGTGGTGTCGTATTACATTTAATGTGTGAGACCTTGGACTGGTACTGAAGCGTGTGACTGATCATCTTACCTTCGTGCAATAAAAATGATCAAGATACACTGCACTTGGTGTTCCAATGGTGTGGACATCGGAAAGTAGTAGTAGTCCATTGGTTTTTTAAATATTTTTTTAATCTTAAAAATTAAAAAAAATAAAATAAAATGCACTCTAATATTTACATCATTTTTAAGCTGCTTCTTTGAAAATATAATTATATTTAAACATGGTCACAGTTTTTTAGTTTTATGAAGCTCACTTAAACACAATCACATATTATTTACATTAAAAAAGCAGTTGCAGGATAAGTAAGCAATATTAATGTATAAAGTTTGGACAAAACTATGGACAATCTCAAGACAAGATCTAGTCTAATTCAGTAAATGTTTAAATTTTGACAGACGTACACCGAAAAAGTCCAGATCCTGTCTTTAATTTACAATGCGACATTTATAAACGAGACATTGGTGCTTGAAAGCCGTAGTTTGCTTTGTGCTGATCAAGGTTTGATTAGAGTGCGATATTACATTACGTAAATTAAATAAATTTACCTGTATCCTACTTCCTAAATCTTGTTAAAGTGATAAGGAATGCACCGGAAAGTGAACTGCATCAGCCAAATTATTTCGTCCGGTTCTCGTCTTCACAGTTTCTGCACCTAAATGGTCCACTAATATGCCGGTATAAATAATTCCCAACACTTAATTGCTTTTGCCCGTATCTTCTCTGCCTCCGAGCCAAGTCTGGTATCTTGCCGTTCGTTATAATAAATGTAAATAGTAATAAAATGTATCTTGGTGTACCAATACATCTCCCTATGCACCGTTAAATGCATTGGAAAGTAGTAATTATAATAATATTATGGTAATTTTACATATTTTACTAGCTACAAAAGCTCTGGAATAGAATATGGATATCTAGGTCAAGTGGTCACTTAATCTAACCAAGTCATAAGCTCTGTGCACGCCTAAATAGCCATAATCTTTTTAAGATATTCTTTGACTTCTTTGAGGTATCAATACGTCTTTGATGACATAACATAATATAAGAAAATCTAATTAGGTACCTTCTTTCAAAACTTCGTTTTTCTTGACTTTTATTATCCACTTTTGAAGTCTTTTTCGACGTAGCGAAGATAATAATGGCTTCCTTGTGATACAGTCTACCGCTAGATAATATAGAATACCACTAGGAGCTTAGGTTAAACAGTATCTTTAATTGTAAAGCGCCCTTGAGGTGATTTTCACAAAAATGACGCTATATAAGTTAGCTGATTATTATTATTATTATTATTACTCTTCAATGTTTTTAACACCTTTTAATGTTTTGTTTCATAAAAATTGCATGGACATTAATTGCTACTATTGCGTCGGTTGACTGGACTGTCAATATTATACCCCTAAGGCCGGTAATCCCTTCGTAACGTTAGATCTACTAATCGGGTAATATTCTGAAAACTGTACAGTTTTTCTAAACTGTCCCGTATAAAGCAAAAACTGTACAGAATATTGAATGCTTAGCGCGAAGTTTGGCTGACCTGACAATTAAATACGTATTGATATGTTAAATGCTTTTAAAATCGTAAAAACAAATAACATATTTACATTATTAGCTATATAAGCAATTTTTTTTTGTGCAAAAATACGATAACAACTTACGATCGTGCTTAAAAAATAAACATATTTAGCTTGTCGTTTGACAGACTGTACAGTTTTCTGAACAAGAAACTGTGCAGTTTTCGGTTCCGTATAAAGTGCGCATTAGTCAAGCTCTACTAACGGATGTTTATAAAAGCGGCCTTTAATGTAAAATTTAGCCAAAAATATTTTACTTACATAATTTTCATCGTCGGTTTTTAATACATGTTTGACCCATGCCTGTTATTTTCACAATCATTTATAGATATTCTATGTACAAGTGATGCATAAAACCCTGAAATAACAATTTTATCCCTATCATATATATCCATCACTTATCGTTTAATTGATTCTATTGGCAGCCAATAATTCTTCTGTGGCGCAACTCTGTAAAAGTAATTTTAAAATTTGCCCGACGTTAATGACGCGTTTATGACGATTGGAACGATAATATCATTTATCGCGTGACGCAAAAGCGTTAAAAAGAACGATAATTTTTAGTTCATTTGTACTGAATTTTACATAATATCTGTTATTACTAATCGGTAATATGTTTATTCTTATCGTTGTTTTAGTCTTCAGTCCATCACAATTTCCTCATAATATATTGCTATTTATTATACCAATCAAAAATGACATAAAGGTGTGACGTGATCACCCTCCCAGACGACAATCAGCGATAGAGAAGCCAAGCTTTAATTGGTTTCCTTGCGTAATTCAGCCAGCTCCATAGCATGAGTTCCGAAACGAAAGTAATGTGTTAGTTTTCGAATGTCGTGGAAATTTTAATTTTGAAGCGTAATCAGGGAGATTCTATAATAATAATATGGAGATTTAAAAAACTGTCGACGCTTAAAGTAATTCAAATGAAAATTAAACATAACGACAAAGAAGCACCTTTCGACAATAATATTTTATTATATTTGCCATCCTTTTCCACGTGGTCTGATTGCTAAGGCCATCATATCGTCTTTTGTTTCGTAACCAACAACAGTTTATGGAGAAAATCATTTATCTCTTTTCTGCTATTTAAAAATCGTACTGCGTAGAATAAAAATTATTATTATAAAGGTGAGAGATTTTGTAAAATTTCAGTATAACTTACAAGAGTGTAATGGTTCTAGCCTCTACATATAGAGAAACAAGCGAACAATCTTTTAAAAAGTTCCATCCTTTTGATATGAATTATTAACTTTTAGAGGTATGGTTAACAGAGTACTATTCTTACTTCAATGTTTCTCTCAGCATGGGAAATTCCAGTGCGTTAACATTATCATCATATTTTTTAAAAAAAGGAATGTAAATTAACAAATAAATAAAATCTGGTTTTAGAATCTTATCTTATCTCTTTTTTGTAGATGTATCTTATAAATATATTTTCAGTTGAGTTAATTGTCTATGTTGTAAGTAATTTTCGTCGAAATTATTATATTATTATTATTTACAAGTCGGAGTCGTAATTGCCGTGACACGGCAGTGTATAACATCAAAAATATAAATAAATAAATTTCCTGTTGTAAATGATAATGATATAATGAGATTTGTTTTTAACGAAGAACTCGTTCGTCTCGTAAGTTGTAGTAGGGCCCCAGATCTCTTGTTGGCTGTAAAGTTGGCGATAGCCGAACCTCGAACCTCCACCTCCGCTGTGAGGAGGCTGTGTCAACAGCTTCTTCATTTATTCCCCGAACTGAAACCCAATAAAGGGGGAAAGTTTTACAGCAGCCATCGATATTCGGAATTGAAACTGAAAAGGAATCCAATTTATAAAGAGACCTCACAAAATCCCGAGAAACTGCCTGAATAGACCTTCCAAGCACTCGATCTTGGAATATTCCCACTGTATATTACTTGATTCAAATGTTGATAAATGCCTGTTTATCTTATTTTCAATTTTAAAAAAAATTCTGACTATCCCCTGCCTCCATGTAATAAAATGATCAAGATATATTGCACTTGAAACTAGTAGTACGTAATAGTAGTTTTTTAAATGTTTTACTCACAATTAGAACTGCTTCTTAAATACTAGTGGAAAAAAATTAAGAAGTCATCAGCATCATTTAGAATTTAAGAATTTGGTTGCGGTTTATTTGTTGCACATTATTTTGGAAATTTTTCTAATTCCGTCGCTCTTTTTAACCTAAACAAAATTAACATACTGTACTGAAATGTGTGCTCATGTGATTTTCGCCTATTTCTGCATATTTATTATTAATTTAATTTGCTAATTTGTGTATTAATAGACTAGGTCAGTGGTATGAACTAAATTGTCTTTATGATTTACAAGTTGAGTAGGTTCTATTTTAAAGATACGTCCACCGTTTGTATTATTTATTGATTTGGCATCAACTTTGCGTAGTGACGACGTAATTAAATAATTAGACAAAATGACTTTGGTTTTTTCACCATACACGAGTTTATTTAAAAATATGTACTACTAGTTAGTATAACAAAGTATGTACATTACCGCATTTGATTGCTGGCTTTATAACTCCCCTTTTGCCGTAATCGTTTTATTTGTCAATTTATTATATTACTCTCTTTGATATTTTCCCTTTCTAGCGCTTGAATTATTTTTATTGTTGACCTTATTCTACGATGATTCCCCAGTAAAAACTGTACATTAAAGTTAATATATTAAACAGTACGTAAATATGATTCAATATTTAGTGGGGTCTGTTAGCTCTGGGATCTTAATTTTTTTTACATGGAGTTTTGTTGATATTAAAAGTCTATTTAGAAGCTCAATACTTTTATATTGCATGTCCAAAGTGTGTATTTTATAAAAGGTTACTGTCTGTAAGTTATACAGTTCGTTCTATCTTCGTATTGTAGAAAGAGCTCGCGTGATGGCCATCCGGCCAATCAATTTTTCTGTTCTCTCTATCTCGTTTAAAGTCCATTACCTAACTTCCTGTACCGGAAGTTGCAGGCGCCGGTCCAGCTGAAAGCTGAAAGGTTTAAATTACACAAGTTTTTGTATACTGAAGAGCTTTCCAAACCCAATAGCTGCACTGAGGAATACTCCCTACTTCCACAGGTCACGTATTCAATTAGATTTTAAGCTTAAAACTACTATAGGATAAGCACTCAATATGTGTCAGGTGATACCAAGTTTTTTTTCTTCAAATTTACGGCGTCGTTCGAAAAATCTTTTTAATTCAGTTTTCTCACTTCATCGACTCCATACGATAATAGCTATTTCAGATATCGGATCCCTCGGATTGAAAGTTGATTAAAAAACTTGGCCAATCAGCATTGTTGAGTGAACGCGATTAATGAGTTACTGAAGAAAACGAGTTTCAAACTTTTTTTGAAGGTGAAAACTAATAAAATACCGTCAAAAGTTAATTTTCCAATTTAGTTTTGAATTACCTTCGATTCGCCTCGTCTTTTTAATATATTTTTGATTAACTTGACCTTTTTAAAGTTTTTTGCGACCATCCGATAGGTCGCAATTTGCAGGTTTTAAATAAGTCTTTCTGATGTTATATTTCGCCAGTCGCTGTAATTTTGTATTACTTTTTAAAAAAGTCGTTTTCTTGTCGCGTTGGTTGTCGGGAAACATCTAAATATGTAATGTTTATTGACTGGAATCCGTATCGTGTTTCGATCTGACTCTCGCAACTCCTTTGTAAGTAGTAAGTAGTAGGTATAACTTTTGACATTATTACTGACCTAGCTAACTTAGCCACCTCAGTTGACCGGACTAGTGGGAAGGGTGGTATCGAATGTCTAGCAGAAGTTCGCCGTCCCTGGATCCCGTTACTGTGACCTGTTCTCTGTGCTAGGTTCCCCAGGGATGTGTTTTGGTACAACCTCCGTTCAGACGGCCGAAACATCATTATTCCGTCCAAACAAAGTTTGTTCTGTCGGATCAGCGGTTTGAGTGATGCCTCGTTAAGCGTCGTGTTTCAGATTTGTACTTCGAAATTCGGTTACGGCCTTTGAAACTTTTGCTACAACTTTGAAGAAATTTTTAGTTGTCAAACGATACAGACGATAGCGAAGTTTATTCGGGTATCCGATTAAGAAACAAAAATATCGTAACTAGTTTGACGTTTCTTGTCGGCAGTGCGGTGCGGCGCTGAAAGTAATTTTTCCTTGAAATCATAATAATTCAGTTTTTATCTTGTGTCGAACAAAGTTTTATCGCTGAAACCCATTTCACGCGGCGCGGCATAAGACCGTGACTCGGCCGATATAGCGATTTACTTTGTAGTCTGAACAAAGAAAAAGGTTAACATTCGGCGAACTTTTATTTAGCCGCTAACTTTTACTTTAATTTCGAAAAGTTCCGGCGGTAGGCCGACTTTTCATGAATTTTTCATCCAGCGGTACACTACTCACGGACTTCACTAGCTCTGGACTTGTTGAAGGATTGTTTTAGTCGTATTTTTATTGGAGGAATGTACGTATATTTTGTACCGATCAAACATTAATTTAGTACTTTGATCCGTCCCTTTCTGGTGGGGGGGCGTTGGTAGGATAGTTTTTGCGGTCAACCCTTCTGAGTCACGAGGGTCCGGGTCACGTGATGAAGTTCCGGAATATAAGAAAGTTCCTCCTAATCTAGCTGTATCCCTCCCGGAAGCCCCGTAACTTGTACATTACAAGTCGTATCAACTTCTGTAAGAGTGAGAGGACTAATGTCTGTGTTTTTGTTACTCCCTGATAAAGTGTAGCTCCGTTCTCCACGTAGTAATTTGGAGCACGGAGTGTTCATGTTTTGGGATAATTGTGTTTTTGCCGATAGCGCTCGGGGACAAATGGCGCGCCATTAGACGTGCTCATTTTCATATATTTTACATAAATTTAATGTAAAAGCCTTTGACAAATCATACTAATATGTAATATGCAGAAGGCTTTAAAATATAATATGTAGGCACCTACTATACACATCATCATCCCTCTTCCTCACACAAATATACTCACCCTCTCTCTCTTTCTTTCACGGACACACACACATACAACCCCACGAGTATACTACTAAGGAACTAATTCAACGAATTAGCTAATTTTTGCTATTGTTACTTGTGTATTATGTTTTGTTGTAACTGTATGTGTCCGAAATAAAAATTATATAAATATACATTAAAAACCAAACATGAGAACAAATATACAATAATATTATGAATAACTAACAGTATTTTATGAACCAAGTGGCATATTATCAAGTCTGTTGTTCTAATGGTAGGTTAGGCTAAATACACATTATCAATCTTATTGTTTTAAAGTTAATTTTGGTTAGGTACTATAAATATATACCGTCCTTATTGTTTTGAGGTTAGGTTAGGTTCACAAATAATCAAGTCCATAGTTCTTGACTCGTGTTAGACAATTTTTTAAATAAAAATTTTTCCTGTAATAAAGTAGACTGAAAAAAAAAAATATTCTGATTTGCTGGGTGCGGGTGGCTGCTGGCTGGTGGCTGGTGGCATGTAACTCGAGCAATGAAAGGTAATTTTCCCAAAAGGGTAAAGTGACAACTGTTCTAATTATTCTTCATACACCGGAAGCGATAACGTCAGTCGTGAAGCAAAGGGAACTGGGAATGTGACAGTATTTTGTGATGAGGGTAATTATAACCAACATGCAGTGTCATGCGGAGGAAAAATTTAGAACATTGTTAGATATAATGGGCGCCATTTTGCATTTTCAGCTTTATCGAACTCTAACTAACAAATTAACTAACTACCACGCTTTTTCTCGAAGGGGTAGGCAAAGGAGGTTGAACGCCACACCATTCTGTCCTGGCACACTTCTCTTGCTTCCTCCATATTTATACATCTCCTTATACGTGCACGCTGATTTCACTTGACCAATTTAAACTACTTGTTGCACTTGATCGTGCAATGTCTTTCTCCAATAAATATAATTCCACGCGTTTTAAAGAACTTTTTAAAAAGTGTTTACCCGAAAAAACGGGGTTAATTAACAAGTGTAATTTAATGGTATGTTATATTTATTAACAATTTTATTTCAACTCAAATCTGTCAACTTTGTATTTATAAGTGTCTACATCCCAATGCAC
This sequence comes from Micrasema minimum, assembly GCA_022494985.1. Taxonomy (NCBI): domain Eukaryota; kingdom Metazoa; phylum Arthropoda; class Insecta; order Trichoptera; family Brachycentridae; genus Micrasema; species Micrasema minimum. The sequence continues at coordinate 47,215 of JAGVSP010000886.1, forward strand.
CGATCATGTGTTTTCTCCCCCGACTTCACTTCCCTCTCCACCCCTTATCCCAGTACCTGGATAACCACTTCAACATTTTTAGTTAGCGACTTATTATTGAATTTTAAATTATTATTATACAAAGCCCTGATGAAGGAGTAGTGTCTCCGAAACCGGTTGGTGTGTTAAAAAATAAAAAAATAGGTTTAAAACAAAAGTTGTTTAATTTTTTTTACAAAAAGGACATTAAATCCTGTCAGTCATAAACACTTATCTTAACATTTTGATGTTCGAACCTCAGATTATTAATCAGCAAACCTCGATTCCATCCACATAACCACGTCCCTGTTTGCTACTTATGTCAATAATATTATTATGCAGGCTCCGTACTCTCGTGAAGTTATCCGAAGTTGGAAACCATACTTCACTTCTTACCACTTCGGAAAGAGATTTGGGCTTAAGTGAAAAGCTAACGTTAATATAATAATTGAATACACAGTCATTAGGTTCTGAGTTTCGTGGTACATTGCTTTATGTGACGTGTAAATGGTGAAAACACCACGTAGTACGCAGGAATTATTTTTACTGGAATTATTAGGCAAGTCGTGCTAGTTGATTGTCTCGCGTCAACAACTTAATCTAATATACATACATGCATGTGTAATGATACATTCGCGTACCGCTAAATTACGGTGGCGTTTCGCAAATTGCTCCTTCCAGCGCCCTTACGCCCCGGTCACCGCTTTTAGTGTACCTACCTATTATATTTGTAAATATAATATATACACGGAGTTAAAATACCCGTAGTATAACCCGAAAACTGGAGTTGATTGTGTAATATGACTTTTGAATCACAGCTACACAGAAAAAGAAGGACGAAAGTAGATTGAATGCAGTTATAATGCGATCTCTCAGGCGAATGTGTGGTAAAACTATGTATGATAGGTGCACTAATGTTGAAATAAGAGCAGAATGCAAGGCTGAGATAAGCATTATCGACAAAATTAAGAAAGGTCTTTTACGATGGTTCGGTCACGTAGAGCGAATGGATGATGAAAGAACGGCTAAAAAAATATATGATGCGACTCTGCCTGGATGTAGAAGTCGAGGAAGGCCGAGAAAGACATGGCACGATCAAGTAATACAAGCTCTTGAAAGTGGGCATGTAAGAAGTAGGAATAATCGACGTGCGTGCATAAGAAGATGTATGAATGTGGAGGAAGCAAGAGAAGTATGCCAGGACAGAGTGGTGTGGCGTTCTCTCCTCTCTGCCTACCCCTTCTGGGGAAATGGCGTTATGATTAGTTAGTTAGTTAGTTAGTCAGTTATATTTATGTTTTTGTTCTTTTAACATGGATATTTTGCAATACAGTAAATTACAGGAATTTTACAATATATTAAGTAAAATGAAAGTATCTCACAAGGTAATAATCTAATAAGTATAATGGAGTAGACTAAGGGAGTAATAGATTAAATAAATATTTTAGTGTTGGCTTAACAGCCGAGTCGTTAGCACTAACCCTCTACAGAACTTCCGGCGGAACTAAACCATAAGAGGATATGAGAAATATTTCTTTATGTCCTGAATTTACGACTATAACCCTTAGCTTAGTAATGATTCTAATAACTTAGCGGTTTTCGACACAACAGAGTGTGGACTTATTAAAACAATTAAATCTAATTTAATTAAATTTAATATGGAAATATATTATTTTAAGTAGGTAGGTACCGGATTTTGTAAAAATTAAATGTCAGCTTTCCATTCCAAATGTGGAGCGTACTTGTGTTATTAATAAAGGAAAAATAATCTACAACATTTTGGGTCGTGTTCAAATACTTGCACAAAAATCTAGATTTATCCCAAGATGGGAGTAGGTATATATTTTTACTCGCTGGTGGATGATTCTTGATTCCTAGCATATATACAAAATCAAAAATGTTACCTGGTGTGGATATTCGCTAATAAGCGGAATGGGGAATGTTGTAGTACCTACATAAAGTGGCAGCAAATGACAGGTCATAAGCCCTGTAAACGCTCGAATATCCATATTCCTGAATTTGAAAAAAATCTACCTCATCTCTGTAGGGATATAAAAATAGAAAAATAATCTGCTTACATCAAAATTTTACAAAATCTCGTAATACGTACATTAAAAATAAAAAAAACGTCATACATTAAAGATACCTTTATATAAATACTTCAAACATTTATTTCTAAACTATATACCCTTTGAATAGAAATTCGATTGTTAAAATACAAGAGAATATTTTTATTACAAACTTAAAAGTGAAAATCAGTCATATAAATCAGAGTCGGTCCAAAATTGCAGTTTCTCCGACTTTCGATTTCTAAAATTTCTTTTGAATCCGATTTGGGCTCCAAAAACTTGCGTGAAAGTCATTACACCTTTCTTGCTGAATTCGCGTTTAATCACATAAACGATTTACTGCCTTAAAATTTTATATTCTTTTGAACATCACTGTATTGTTAAAATTAATTTATAGAATAATGGATGTTACGGATATTTTTATACCCTAGTTTATGTTTTGGAATTTGACTTTAAGGTGCTGGGATACAACGTTTTAAACCTTGCGCCAACGAAGCACAACTATTAAAATTTCCGTATTTTTACATTAAAAAAACCTAAGATCTCGCAGTAAAACTTATGTATAAAGATGTAACTGTAACGTTTTCAGGCTTTCATAGCTTTTCACACTGAGAAAAATAAGACTGCAATTAAAATTTTCTACATATTATTTTTTAGTCGCCTGATAAATTCGCAGAGTCCTAAAAAATATTACTCAGCTCCCTTACAATATTTCTCAGCGTCCTGATAATATTACTCAGCGTTCTGATAGTATCGCTTGGCGTCCTGACAAAAGAATCGGAACGCCGAATGATTTATCAGGCAACTAAGAATGATTTATCGTAAATTTGGATTTATTTATTAGGAACATTACCGCAGTCCTTTTTTTAACCAAATAGTTGGTAATCCTTATAAAACATCAATAATTACCGATGTTTTATCTAAAATAGCTTGTTGACTTTTCATTGACGAAAATAGTTTTTTTTCTCAGTGCAGTGTTATTAAAATGGCGTACAGCATAAATTATTTTAGTTTATTCATATATTTTGACTTTTCTAAAATAATATCCATATGAATGGAATATAAAAATATGAATTTTTATCTGCAAAAATGCATACTCTCAAATAATCTGTGGTTATTGGCGTAATGATAAAGATTCTTTCCAAAGATGTTCATCGCTAACTAGCTTATTTTTAAAATTTGACATCTCAACAGAGACGAGAAGTTTGGAAGGGATTATGGATAATTTATTTTTGTTTACTTTCGCCAATTTTTACAACCCATTAATTTCAATCACAAAGCAACATCGTTTTTTTGTTGTATTTAACGTGAATGTAGAATGAGTATATGTACTTTATTTAATGGAAAGTTAAACTTACATTTGTACTCATCTGCCACAGAAACTCGTATGTATTCAAAATAAATGTTTCTGGAGAGCACTTCTTCGCTTAGCGTAAGCAGCATTATATTTTTTATTTGTTTTTGCTTGAGAGAAATGTAGTTTGGATGAAGCAATGACCCTTCAAGTCTTTTCGGCATTTCTTTCAAGTCTAAACCCCTAAAGTTCTTCATTTATTTATTTATATTTCTAAGATTATACACAAAAAGCCATGTAGGTACAATTGATTAAGATTAACATTTCAAGGCCATAGCACCAATAAAGTGCACAACACAATGTATAAAATAAATTTCTGAGGACATCAAGTATGAGGAACCAAGTATATGAAAATGTTTATGTAGTGTGTATGTTGTATTGTGGTACGTGTGTAGAGTGAGGTGTAAGTGTTGGGAAATATACTAGTTTCAGAATAACATTTCGGGTTAGAGTCCTTTTTATTTTATTTAGTGTTTCATTCCTGGAATCAAAACGGTTAGTTGCTTTATTAGATCTGTAAATTATCAAAGTTGGTTAAAACTTTATTTTCCTATTTTACTTTAATCTGAATTTACGTTTTTTCTTGAGTTCGCAACCCTTATGGCTAATGATCCGAATAATCGTTTACGATAATCGAATAACTTGTTAATTCTCCCGTTTATTGGTGAAAATAAATGAAAATATGTAAATAATTCAAAACATTACCTGTATTATTATATTGTTATGTCTTCTTATTTCCTTTGAAAAGTCAATGAATAAAGTAAAAGGTCTTACACAAATATTTATGTTTGTACGGATATAGCATACAATGATGTGTATTGTGTATGTAAAATATTCAAAATGATCTTAAAAAGCAAACAGTTTTTTTTATAACTGGCTATAAATTATTATACAACCAGTCTTGTTTGGAGGTTGCTTGAAGGTGCCTTTCAAGATAAAAATAACCATTTCAATCCTGATTACTGAGAATCTCTACTTTTCATACTAAAATATACTTCTCAAAATCATTGAAGTTAGTACCAATTTTTTTAAGTTATGAATTTTTTTAAATCTACTAATTTTAGTTGGTATTATAATTTTGCCAATTGTTACAATTTAGATACGTTCTAATTACAGTGATTAGTCATAAAAAATATCTTTTAAATTCATGAAATCCTCAATAGTTGAAATTGGTTGTTAAAATTTAATCAATAGGTATTATAAATATTTTTTCAATGTGTTTATACGGTTTATTGTTAAAATTTTCAAAACCATCGAATTACGTATTTTTTTTGAGAAATTTTAAGTCTTCTTCCTCTTTGCATTTCTAAATGCTGAGCAATCTCGTGATTTCTCAAAATCCGCTAATTGCTAGTCACAGATAGATTTGCTTAGATAGTATCCAATCATCTTTATTTTGATTCCATGTTAATTGAAGCATTTCCATGTTAATTAAAGCATTTAAATAGAAGATCGTTAAATCTTTCCTTTGGTTTACCCATCTTGTAAGGGATTATTTTTTTACAAGTAATAATCAAGTTTACAGATGCCTCAATTAGTTATCTTGAATTAATTCGGTATTTCGAAAAAGAATTTCATTCTGTAGGCTAAATTTACCGTTCAATCATTTTGAACATAATGCTTTGGTCGTTATGTTGATCAGATGAAGTATGTTACGTTTATCAGATGAATTATGGACTAAAAGAATTTTCAATATAAAGTGTTCACAACATGTGTTATTCATCTGCAAAAGTACGTACTATTTTCAGTACTTTAAAACCGATACACGGGGAAGGATATCCCCAGTTCATTTTCTTTATACAGAATATTTCTTACCTTTTTTCTATTTATCTTGTCACTCATCCTCCATTTGTAAGATTATATTTAGGCCCCGTATCGATCGGATTTTCAAAAAACGTCTCAGTACCGATATTATGAAATATTATGTAGTGATGTACACTTGTTCAAAACGTTGTATTGGCCAAATATTACATGTAGTGATGTACGCTTGTTCATAATGTTGCATCAACCAGATCTCCGAAAATCTATAAACGCATGTTACAGAATTTACAAACTGGACCATCAAACATTATCTTAATATCTACCGGTACCGAGTGATGTGTATTTGTTCAGAAAGATTTCCGAACATAATCTCAGTACCGATTCAATAACGTTCAATGTACGTTTTCAAAATGTAGCAAATTTGAAACTCTGCAAACTTCCGCTAGTAATCTCTCCGCCTATCTCCAAACCTCCTATTCTCTGAAGTACTGATGTTGTGATGTACACTTGTTCAGATGCTCGGAATGTTGTTGTTAGGCGCCACAAACCGTGTCATTATCAGTCCCATTCACGGCTTGTCGCACAGGGTCACTGAAGCGTGGATTACGGATAAGAGAATTAATTACTAACCCAAATTATTTTTACCCTACAGGGTTAATAAGTGAACTTTGCTTCATCAATATACTTGTCTGCAACTTGACATTTTCTTGTTTATCAGAACATCCTATTTTTTTCGTCTTGCAATCTTCGAAAATAAAATGATTGCTGGCGTTATGGTTTTAAACAAAATTAATATAAAACTTTTACAAGAGTTTTACTTTTCGCCTCGTAGCAAAGTGGTAGCGCATTAGGCTACCGTAGATGAGGTCTCGGGTTCGATTCCCGTAGGGGGACACGTGAAAATATACCTAATTAGTAAGTCCTTACGACTCTGATATTTTACATACAATTATACATATAATAATTAACCATAAATAATCAATTAAAAGCTTTAAAATGTTACTATCTCACGAAAGAGATTTTTTTCCTCTTGCAGTAAAAAAAATTTAAAAAACTGATAGATAAATTCATTTTGCAATATAAAAATGGTACATTTTTAGGTTTTCAGGAATTTCTTGTATTTTTATTATATGAATTATTTACAACCTATTATTTTTGCTTTGATACAGATAATCGATGATAATCCAATATTTTCAGTAGCACAAAGTAATAACCAGATTGTTAGCTAAGAAAATAACTATATTTTGTTACAATTAAAATAGGTTTATTATTTCAATTTTAAATTTTTAAACAACATCTCAATGGACGTTTAGCTGATTCGCAGTTTTGGTTTTGGACCGACGATGCTTAAATCCCTAAAAACAAAATTAACAAATAAATTGACGGCACAATATAACAAGTCCTTTTACTCCTTCCAGATTCGACTACGAAGTGCTGCTGCAGAACTCCACCTTCTGCCTGGTGCCGCGCGGCAGGCGGCTCGGCTCCTTCAGGTTCCTGGAGGTGCTGCAGGCCGGCTGTGTTCCAGTCCTGCTGTCCAACACCTGGAAGCTGCCGTTCTCGTCTGTCATCGACTGGAACAAGGCTGTTGTGTGGGCGGACGAGAGGCTGCTGTTGCAGGTAGGAATATTACAAATTTTTTTACCGGATAGTGAATATCGAAATTTTTTATCTAACAGCTTTTTGTACTATACAATACATATACATGGTGTAACAAAACTCGATGTACTCGTACGAGCGGGAAACCAGTAAATCTAAGTCATATTTTGAGTCGATTTTGTAGATTCTTTTTATTTTATTTGACCCATAGCTTTCGAGAAAATTGTGTAGGCACGAAGTAAAATTTTCTTTCGATAATTTTTTGCAAATTGTCATCAAATATAATTTATTTAGTCAAATTAATACTATCCATGAAGAAAATAAAATTTAAAAAATCGCACTTTGAGAAGAAATTGTGCAATTTTACTTAACCTTATGAAAGCTTTTATGGGAAGAAATTTTTTTTTTTCTAGCTCAGATTAAAAAGTAATACTACACATTCCAGCCCAAATATAATGTAGATTCACCAGTTTTCGGGTTGTTCTACGAGTTTTGTTACTTCATTTTGAAATCAATGTTTACAAAAAAAAATTGACATAAAGTATCCCAATATTACTACTACTCTCCCTTATCCGCACCCAATGGTGCATAGTGCTCTGAATTGGCACACGTGCACATTTTATTACCCAAAGGCAAAATTATCAGTCTTACGCTTCAGTCATACCAGTCCAAGGTCACACTTGAAATATTATCATGATTATCACAATATTTATCACTAAACTATCACAAAAATTAACCCAGCTGAGGCATTGGGTCTTAAAAATTAATCACCTACCCTAAAATACGCCTTCGAACACAATTTGTATTTTGTTTATAAGTTCTGAAGGCTTTCTGCAACCATGTTACATTGATTAAAAACATATACAGTGACCTTTGAATGACATTCAGCGAATTTTTCTTCTACCTACTCATATTTGATAACCGGGTTGTGGTCCAGTGGTTAGAATCCCAGGTTCCGGATCGGAATTCTTAGGTTCGAATCCCGTTCCACGTCAAAATTTATCATTCACATTCATTGCAGTTGTAAGTATTTGGGCTTATCATAAGATCATATTATTCATTTAAAAAAATACACCAATTACAAAGGTTTTTATTGCAGATGGAATTATTTTTTGCACGGTTTATAAAAAGATAGTGGTGTCTTTCCATTTGAAAACTATCGTCCTCTTTCGTGATTTATCTTTATGAATTGTAAAAATATTTTAAAGAATGTATTTCATTCCGAACTGTCACCTCCTTCAGAAGTACAATAGAAAAGATTTTCAAGAAATTTAATCAAGTTTTTAAATAAAAGTTTGTTATCCGAAGAAATATCCCCTGAAGCGCGAATTTATAAACACCGTAGAGCGTCCGCCAGCGCTAGAGAGTAAATTTATATAATTTGCCGTCTTTCTCGAGGTAGTTGAAACAGTGGTTCCCAAACCAAGGGGGTTAAACTATAATAATAATAATAGGATGGAAAATAAACTGAGATATTTATCGCTTGGAAAATGAATCAAAATGACAAAGTAAATACCTGATAAAAATATAAATTATGTCGTATAAATTGACGGCATAAAAATGCATATAAAAATGTATGCTGTGCCGTCATTCTAATTTTAAATGTGTCACAGTTAAATTTCAAACTACGGATTTTGGTTTAATCATTCATCTCTTTTCTGTCATTCTAATCACATTGCATAGAAAGAGATGATTTAAGATTATGGATTTGGTAAAATTTTGGTGTTCCGCACTTTTTCCTAACCTTTTTAAAATCTATTTACCAGAATTCGATGGTGGATTCTAAGATTTTAATTGAATTAGTTAGGGTTTTTATTTTTATTTTCATTTATTTAGGAAACATACGTACAGTAACTAACTAACCATCACGCCATTTCCCTGTAGGGGTAGGCAGATAGGATAGAACGCCAAACCACTCTGTCCTGACAGACTTCCTTTGATTTCTCTACATTTATACATCTTCTCATGCACATACGCCGATTGTTCCGACTTTTCACATGACCACTTTCAAGTACTTGACGTACTTGGTCATGCCATGTCTTTCTCGGCTTCCGCGGCTTCTACATCCAGGCACACTTGCATTTAAACTTCTTTTAGACGTTCTTTCATCACTCATTCGCTCCTCATGACCAAACCATCGTAAAAGCCCTTTCTTAATTTTGTCAAAAATGCTTATCTCAGCCTTGCACTCTGCTCTAATTTAGACATTTGTACACCTATCATACGTACAGTACATAAGCAAATTAAACATAATATATGAATGGACCAGTTAAGTTACCATATTTAGGTAAAAAATTTACAATTTATTTTTTAAAGTAAGTAATTTAAATGAATTATGATTAAATTAAAACAATGTTATGTGTTACTATTTAATTGGTTTTTTCTATAAAAAATAGAATTAAAAATATTTTAATTTATAAAAAACACATCTGTCCAAGATGTGTTTTTTCTACTTTTTCTATTACTTCTATGTATCAATATTTATGTTACCCTTGTGTCTAGATACTTAGGTATTGCAATTTAATTTTTCTGTATTTTTCTGTATAACATCTGTATTCTAATTTAGTGTCTTTTCACCAGTCGATGGGAGAACGTTACTCCCGAAACCAGGTAGTGTAGGTAAATTATATTTTTTATAGAATAGACTAATTAATAGTAACACATAACATTGTTTTATTTAATCATAATTCTATATGAAGTGTTACAAATCATAATTCATTATGAAGTGTTACAAAGTGAATGCCGAATCAATCAACAAAATAAGTAATTTAAGTTAAGAAGGCAAAAAAATATATAAATGTATTAATCATCATCAACTTTATCACTCCATATCCGCTCCTATCGTGAAACGTATGGATTCCATGAATGGCCTCCAAGTCAAGCGGCCAGTTCCCGTGCATCCCCCACAAGTCAGGTATATACATTTAGAGAACCACTGATTCGCGCAGCGTCCACGCTGATACTCTCTGAGAAAATAATGCAAATTGAATCTCTCTCCTTGCAGTGTAAAGTTATCGTTCAAAGTCAGCGGCGCACAATCTCCGCCATTCTTCTGGCATCGGCCAATTAGGGCTGTTCCTGGCGCGGCTGACGGCTTCACGCCTCATAATCCCGCCTGATCGATCACTGCTGCTACTTGGAACTAGGAACGGCGCAATGTAACGATAAAACCGCCGAGAAAATAACTGTTTATTTCACTGACTTGAATTGACAGTGGCGTGCCTTTCGTTCAGAAGATTAAAGTTTACAAAAATGTATAATCAATTATTTAGATACTCTTCACTTCAACCAATGCAGTGTTGTATGCACTATTAGGTGCCATCAAGAGAAATAAAAACGGTGATATGTGTGCACGAGATCGCAAATGTTTTATCTATGTATTTTTTGGTGGAAAAAAGTATGATTCCATAGCACTCTGTCAAGTTTATTTTTCTATCCAACTTTTTTGATGACGAAATACTTTTATTCTCACACCGCGCTACGACAATTTTTTTTAAGAGTTATGCTAATTCGTGTTCAGCTGTACATTCATTCTTCTGCGTTCGATCGGAAATATAACTAGACTTGCAATATTAAATACATGTAATAAAATGGTTTTTAGAACTGTGAGATATGTGTGTGAAAGAGACTGTGTGTGAGGGTGACAGAAGATGTACGAACGTGTGTGTGTAAGTAGTATGTCTGCTGTGTGCCCGGAATTCCCAGTTAGAGCTCTGAGCAGCGTAGACAGTTAAACCGTGTATTATAATGTTAATATTGTCACAGCCGTGTATTACTAAAAGCCCCCATACCAATACATCACAAGAACTAAAATGAATGTAAAAGGGTAGTAAAATACGACTTCCGGTTATTTTCGAATTTTCGTCGATATGATGAACTTTTTACCAATATAATTTTTTTATTTGCTTAACAATTACAAAATTAACCCTACGCCCCTGTCTTAAATTTATGTTTCCAGGTTTTGGGGTGATTGATATCTCACGAAATAAAGATGTAAATTTATTTTGATTGGGTTTCCTTATCTCCGCGGGGCATCATTGTTGTATTAGAAAACATAACCATAAATATTTCGGGACCCTTTTAAGGGTGTATTTAGGATAAAACCAATTCTGGTTTTTATTATTGAACTCTTATCTTTCCCATTAGAAACAATTCCGGTTTTATCGACTTTTTTGAGATAAAAATAACAGTTTAAAACATGCCCGCAGCATCACTTTTTGCGTAGTTACCTATGTGTTTTTTTTTAAATATTGTCAGCAGCTAGCTAATACAAAATGAAGAATCAATACTCTTACATTTTTATCTGTCAATATATACACGCATTTTTACTCAACACGCAAGCCCGCGTGTTGAGTTAAAATTCTGTGATTTTATATGCACTTGTTTAGATTATTTATATGTGTATATTTTTTTCTTCATCTGTAAAAAAGCCGTAGAATTTGTCTTGTATGGATGCATTAATTATTATAACGCAAAAGACATTCATAATCAGTTACCAATAAATCGATTATTGCTATGACATTTCAGCACATCACTAATGTACACATAATGAGAAAATTTTGCTTTTGTAAATATCATAACGCTTTGGACCTAATATCACACAGTATAAAGTACTATTGATGTTCTTTTGAACATTTTTTTTAAAGCTTTTTGTTAACTCTATTCGATTCTTATTATTTGTACGTTTTTTGTGAATGTGTACAAAGCGGAATTATTCAATATCGATTTCCATTACTTTATTTGTAGTTTTGAATATATGCGAAGATGTAGAATAATCTTTATTCCAATGTTGTTTTCTTAAATCAATGCCATATCCTTTTCACATTTTTTCCAATTTTCTCCAGACATATCGTTCACAAAACATACATTTACTCGATATTAAAAACATGTATTTTGTATCGCTTATATTTTTACCTGTGTTTACTGTTTGTTGTTTAGCTAAAAATAAAGTTAATATTACAATATACCATTTAATAATGTTTACTCCGAGTAGGTGGGCGAAAGTCTCAAGATTCTTAAAAAAATACCCTTACGATAATAAATAACGGTATATTCGAAAAAGAAAGAAGATTTGTTCAGTTTGTCCTGACGAAGAGGCATATTTATGGGATGATTTATTAAGTACTGAAAATCTCAAAACCGTTGTGAAATAAAGAGGCTAAATCGCAACACGTCTTGCAGCTACCAAGCGCATGGACGGTTGGGATTCTAGCCTCCGCAGAGGGGTACGCCTCAGAACTGGTAGACAGAATGTCCGTGAGTGGTTATTTACTAATACTAATTTCTAACGTTTAAAAAAATGTAGATGGCATGATTTTTAACAAGAAGAAAATTAAATAATGCTTTGAAGTAGTGAGTATGAGAAAATTCGAAATCTTTTTAATGGATTCGCCTATATTATGGGTAACATAGTACCTACAAAGATACACTAACTCCTGATGCAGAACTTTTTGCCAAATCCTTTATGGATCTGTAACGTCCGGCCTTCATGACTATGCATTATTTTTTTTTAAAAAAGACGAATTATCCATCAACCAAAGAAAAGGAAATCTTCCCAATGGTAAGATAACCTAAAGAAACTCTCAAGAAAAGTAACGTTTCACATTAAACCTTATTTCCTTTGTAATATGGTTTTTTTAAACCACAGTCTATACGTGGAGTAACTTAACTCGATGTTAACGTTCGATTTTACTACTCATCAAATTTGCGTACAGGGGGCTTTATAAATTAAATCGACTCCAAAAATACAAACTAGTATTTGAAGGTTTTCTGTACGCTATATTTAATTCTGATTGATACGCGGATTTTCATTTCATCGCGTCTGTGCACCATACAAAGCTCGTATTCTCAAATTATTAGCCAAAGGATTCGCAAATCCCCGGCTCTTAGTCACATTGCTCGTCGGCTCGACTTAGCGTTCTCATTTCTCCTCGCGAAGGGTAGAAATAAATAAAAATCCCCCCAATCCTTTGCGAGAATCGGAACAAATAGTGTCAATTAAGCCGGATGGATTGGGCGGGGACTTAGCGGGATGAGACAAGCACGGACTCAACACTGAGGCGTACTTAACATAAGCGAATTTAGGAACTTACTCGATTACTGTCGCTAGCTATGAATGTTGGGTTTTACATGAATTAGAGTGAAGGCGGCTGAGGCGGTTAATGAGTTAAGAGTATTGAGGCTAGAAGAAAAATGTGTTTTGCCCTTATTACTTATTACATGACCAACTATCGACGTATTTTTTGGAATCACCAAAATGTATAAAGCTGGCTTTATGCGCAGCCTCACGTGGAAATATTAAATTTGTTCTAACAAGTGAAAGATTTTATAAGATTAAAAAAGGTTTATCAAACACCATATTTGAATAAAAATTGATTTTTAAAGTAAATCATAGTTAACCTAAAAGATATTTAAAATTTCAACACGGTGAAAAGTTTAAGGGATCATATTGAGATACAATTTTGAAAATCGATTGTAAATGTTAATTTGCACTCATTATATAAAACAATATTTAAAAAAATAAATTAAACGTATCTTTTAGGATATTAATTGCTGTTTTCAATTAGTGTAATGTAGAAACTTCGAACAACATTTCACTGAAAGGGGGTTTCCATACAATTTTTCTAAAAATATACGCTTCCTAGAATTAATTTCATAACCCCACTTATTATCAAATTCCACCGTCTAAAGATTCCAGCTACACTTACACTTTGAAACGTGTGGCGTAGATGTCTAGTGATGACGTAGATGCCTAGTGATGACGTTTGTAACTAGGCACAGACTAGGCAACGTAGTATTGGTCAAGTATGGAATGCCACTTCTCAGAAATTCTTTTTCGAAGTCTAGAACCATAGAACTTAGCGCTCTTGAGGCGATTTTCTCGAAAAATAGCGCTTTATAAATCATCCTGAAATAAATAGATAAATGTAAAAAAATAAATGTATTTATGCTTATTGTAAAAATTTTATGAGAAAAATAAATTTAATTATGAAAATCTTGTTTCTTTAGTGTTTTTTCCACAACTCTTGGATTTTTTCCAATACATAGAAATCACTTTCAGGACTTACGTACCTAATAATTTTATACTCGTGTATATTTGATGAAACTAATGAAATGAAAACCTTGCGTTGTTTTCTCAAGGGGAGCGATGTTAACAAAGTATGTTAAACCGCCTAAGGCACTTATGTATAATTCAAAATTGGAATAAAATACACGTGATCAAGATTTGTCTTGCGTACTTTAGGTATTTTAAGGTCTATTCACACTTATCCGTGCTCCTCAGACTTCAGTGGCATCCGTGATAAAAAAATTGACGTCCAGTAATTACCATTAATGAGAAAAGAAATTTAGTTATATTAATTATTTTTATTATTATTATTTAATATTTTTTAGGCGAGCAGCTTAAAGCTGATATGCCTAAATCGGACAGTTAGTTAGGTTTAAACTTGTCCAGTCCATTCTTAAACCCGTTCACACTATTCGCAATGACCAGCTCCTGCGGTAGCCCGTTCCAGCTATCTACCACCCTTTTGCTCAGGAAATGTTTTCTTGGGTTCTGATTAAACCGGGTCTTCTCCAGCTTAAGGTTGTGGCCTCGAAGTCGTAATTGAATGCACTAGATGAGTAATTTCGAATAACGAAGTCAACATTTTGATCACTTCCGTGAAAAACAGAAATAGCGGCGATTTCTTTTATCACGGTTTACGGAAGGGCACTGTGATCGCCGGATTATCACTGCGTCATACATGTCTAGACTCCCATCTTTAAATATGCTTTTTGCATTGAATGCCGCTGGCACTGTACACGTACAGTGCGGTACGAACCGCCACGTCACGGATAAGTGTGAATAGACCTCTAGTAAAAGTCAGACGTTTATGGGAATTTAAAATTATTTTTTTATTTAAAAAAAATTGTCTTTGAAGTTATCTTGTTTGTTAAATTAAATTTATTGAAACTTGTAATTTATATTCGCAAATATAATATTTACAATTTTAATTAATTATAAAAAAATCCGTTTCTGGTGTGTAGTGGAAAGCGTTATTTAGCACAGTTGTTTTGACCTTTTTATAAATTATATGAAAAAATCTATAAATTAATTTTACAGTGACTTTAACAATTAAAAAATGAAAAAAAAATCATTCAAACGTGTTAAATTTTTTTTTAAATTAAATATTTTTTTATTGTATAGTCACATGGAGTATTTTTGTGAATTTTCACTGGAGCTATTTAAATTATGAGCGTTTGAATTCAGTATTTCGTCAAGTATAAAGTAATCTCTTTTGATCCCCTGTTATACAATAATACCTTTCCTAAAAATTTCCTGAGTAAATTCAAAAAGATTTTTTTTCGAATCATGAATCAAATTATTTTACTTGGCCTTGGGCGGTTTGTGAAAAATTGTCGTTTTTCTTTTCACTCCATTTTTTTTCTATCTTGCTTCTTCTACCTTTTACCCTTTCTTGCTAATGATAATC
>JAGVSP010000887.1:0-54313 GCA_022494985.1 Micrasema minimum
AAAAAACGGGGGAAAATAAAAATTGTTTTTTTGGCGGGGGAATTCTTTTTTTTTTCAAAAAAAAAAGAAAAAAACCCCGGGTAAAACAAAAAAAAACCAAACATTTTTTTTTTAAAAAAAATTTTTTTTTATGAAATTTTTGGGTAAACCCAAAAATTTTTTAAAAAGTAAATAACCCATAAAGAAAAACGAGTTTAAAAATTATTTTGGGATTTAAATTTTTTTAAAAAATTTTAAAAAGCTTTTTTATGTTTTTTATAATTTGATGAATTTTTTAAAAGTCAAAGAAAAGGTAGCTCTACGTAAAAAAAATTTAAAAAAAAAAACTTATTTAAAAATAAAAAGATTTTTTAAATTTTTAAAATAAAGGGCTTAACCAAATTTCCCCCCAAAAACGTGAGTAAAAAACAGGGTCAAAAATTTTCAAATCAAAAAAATTTCTTTTCGCTTTTAACTAAAGTTTAATCACATAAAAAATTGGTATATCAAGGATTGAAATTTTTTTTATTTTTATTTTTTTTTTTTTTAAACTAGATAACAAATTTATTCTTTTAATATTTAATTTAAAGGGAAAATTTTAATTGTGGTTTGTTTTATCCTGATTTTCGGTTTTCTTTTTAAATTTAATAAAATTTTTATTTTTACTTAACACATAATGAATGTGTACAGTTGAGGATAAAGTCTGTAAAAAAAAAACCTAAAAGTAAATGAAAATTAAATTAAATATAGGAAACGAAGGTATAATAATATTTTCTTATTTACTATTAAAATTTTGTAAAAACAATTGCATTTATATTAAAAAAAAAAAGAAAAGAAAAAAAACAAGGTGTAGAACAAGGATGTTCAAAAAACCTATATGGATGTTTAATATTGTTTTGCATAAATTTAAAAATCCTCCTTAATAGTTTATTAGCAGAACCCCTTCTTACACATCTATAATCCATATCTTCTGGTCCTCTTCCCTGGAACTGTGCATAAGAATGTGGAGTATCCACACCTACGAAACACAAACGGTTTTTGGCAGTTTCACAACCCAGACGCAGCGGCGATTCATTAATCTAATTTTAAAGAAAACAATCTTTCTTTTAATGGTCTCTGGATATTAGCTAAGGCCCTTTGTAATCTGCTAAACTTTGACACTGTGGTTTTTCTATTATACCTTTATTGATCTTTTTAGAGAAATAAGTAGAAATTAGAAATCTCTTCTCTAAGATCACCCTCATCCCCAGTCTACTTCAGCTCACTGAAAGTAAACACGATGAATATCTTGTCAACTTTGGTAAGAAAAATAAAGAAGATGGTGCCACTACAGATTCAATACAAGAGGAGCATAAAGAAGATTATGGAAGCGAAAATTCTGACGAAGAATGGTACCTTTTCGATTAATTTAGAATACTCACCCACTGTATAATTTTAACCTTTTATTTATTTTAAAAATCTCGCTATTTCTACACCTACACATTGTATCACCACAAGCTGATAGTCATAGACATAAAATCAATCTCAGCTGTGACTTGAATATATGTTTTACCAGAACGTATTCTGACTGATTTCACAAATATGACTTTCAGACTTAGCAACCTATGGTAAAAAATACGTTTGAAAGCTGTGCTGTAAAGGGCGTTACACTATCGTCGATTGTATTATTTATGTTTACTATTGCTCTTGAAAACAAGCTATTTTATTCATGTAATTATAGAATAGCTTCATAGGTAGCGCATAATGATTAATAAATAGTAGTAAATAATTAGTATTCCATCTAATTCATGAAAATAATAAAACTAGCAAACTTAAATTAAACATGACATAATTTGGTTTTAGGGTTGATTACGTAGACTGCCTTGGTAGAACCCGCAGATGCCATATAAGTGATTTCGAACATATAAAAAAACAGGATGAATCACTAAATATTAAGCTAAATGGTCCTCCTATAAACACCGAAGCCATCATAGAAAAACTATGGGTCAAAGAAGGAGAGGTATTATTCATTTCTGAGCCTGTGTTTCGTAGTTGAAGTGTGAAGCTATTTCGGGCTTCTGGAGTCAAAATTTGTTGGTTTACTTATTTGTTTATATATTTACATAGTTACTAATTACATAGTTTAATCATGAATTAATAATAAAACAACACTTTAAAGTTAGTTATATTAGTATTCTATCTACACAGGTGCCTTCATTCATTTATCCGTTATTTCTTTGGGGTCCCTCGGTGACGTTGTTGCGGTTAAACTGAACCTTTGATACATAAAATAAACTGGTAATAGACCATTTAGCATATTAGGCATTTTATGTATAAACACCAGTATTTTCTTTCACGGATATCCACCTCAGATTTTTCAACATTTTCTCAATTTTTTTAATATCTGTTACGCATCAGAATTATTCTCATCGCTTAAATTTGTTGGTTTTGTATTTTTTGTTGCAAAAAATGGTATTGTAGCCAGAGACATGTTAAGTTATTGTAGCACAATAATCAGTATGAGGCATTGATTTATTAATACACTTATAATGACACTTCAACTCCGCCAAAACCTACCAACTCCGCCATACGCCTTATTCAGTATTTCATTAACCGCCGGCCGAGTCGGACGTTCAGAAAAAGCATTCCGAAATGCTTCCTGTGTAGTGAAACCGTGTAAAAACCGTACTGATAGATAAAATTAACAAAAAAGATGGGTGTAACTTTCCACATGTAAGTTTTATATTTATATTTGTTTACAAAGCCTAAAATAATTATTATTCAAAGAAAGTTTTCTTCTTAAATAATAGCCAACAGCAGCCCGTCCACAAAAAAAAAGTCATTTTAGTTGCATGGTAAAAATTCATGAACGCTCCTCGTAAAGGTAACGGGTTAGTATTGTATAATGTTACTGTAACCCTATATATAGCCCATACCTTTTGCGGTGTGTGGGCAGATGCTTGCCGGCAGTCGAAGGGCTCTTGATAGGTCGACCCCGTGTAAGTGTATTGAGTGTGCGGAATCTTCGTGTCATTACTTTTTCTAAATAATTTACTCTGCAAGGCAGATCTAAGTGTATTATAAATCAATGGTATGAGGTCCTATTTTTTTATACAATATTATTTGTATTGGTGTTTTCCTGATTTTTAAACTTATTTCTTAACCTTCCTAGTAATGAAAACTTTTTTAGAATTTTATTTATGTACATATTCTGCATGGTTATTAAATGATTATTTTGAGTCAATAATTACTCCTAGATATTTCATTTACAAAACTCTCAATTACATCGTCGTCTATCATTACTTTACTTTCTTCTGTGTTTGTTTGTTATTGTATTGTATTTTACAAGTTAACATAAAACATTTTTTTTTTACTTTAATATTTAAACCCATTTATTTAAATTACCTTAAAATTGACAAAACACATTTAAGTCTTCCCTGAAAAGTGTTTTCTATTGATGTTCAGTATTATTATTTAATAAAAAAAGTTTTAAGATACACATACTCTAAAATTAGGTAATTTTTGGACCACAGGTTATTATGTACTGTGACAGTGGCGCCCTCAGAAACTTTTCTATTGAAAATTGGTAGAGGAATCTATAGAATTTGGCCAAAAACTAAAAATTGGGAGTCCAGTTTCAGTAATTTCAATTTATAATTTCTTATCTAGGAATCATTTTTAATAAATGGCTATTGTTCATTTGTGGAGATTAAATTAGTATAAAGTAATGATTACTAAACGGAATTTTAGGAACCCAAACAAGAACTTCAACCCCCCTGATGCATTCAAAGAACAGTTGAGGAAACAGTGGGAAGAAAAAGAAGAAGAAATTATGAGAAAAGATAAAGTTCATTATGTAGATGTTCTCTTTAATGGTAAGTGATTTATTACTATATTAACCGGATTACTATACAATATACATCGATTACTATGCTGCGAATTTCACTGCATAAAAATACTTATCTGTATATTGAAAATTGTCTATATTGATATACTTCCTTTTTGAAAAATATCTATAACCATATGCCCACTATACAGGGTGTATGCCACAAAACAACTTGTTAGTACATTACATGGAAAACTGTAATTTTTGAATCTACATCGTTATTTTGGAGACGATTGTGTCATATAGACTTTTTAATCTGAGCTTGAAAAAAAATAAATTTCTCACAAGTTTTTCATATATGGGAGATTAAGTAAAATTGCGCAAATTCTTATTAAAAACGCGTTTTTTTTATTTATGTTGTCTTTAAGGATAATGTTAATTTAACTAAATACATGATAGTTTTGATAACAATTTGCAAAAAAAATCTGAAGATAAATAAAAGAAAAAGTTCAACTTCGTGGGTTAAGTCAATTTTCTCGAAAAAAGTAATAGGCTCAATATAAAAAAAAATTTGTACAAAGTCTACTCCAAATATTATGTAGATTCACTGGTTTCCCGCTTGTACATGATTCGAGTTTGGTTACACCTCTGAGAAGGGTATTATACTACGCGATGTTTTTCATGTTAGGTTAGGTTTAGGTTGTTAGGTTCCCACATGTTAGGTTATGGTTAGGTTAGGTTAGTTAGGTTAAGTTATTTTTCTAATAAAAGGTCACACTACTGAATAGTACATTTTATTGGGCGGCATATTTACACCCAACTAAAGAATATCTAGAGAATATAGAATCAACCATACTAAATTGTATTTTTAGGTTGGCCCAACAGCTAAGAAATTTATTCATAAGACTAAAGAACACCGCCGTCAGTTATTTTGTTGTTACCATTCTTTGTATTTTCGCTAACCACACATGGAAACGAATCATATACTTTCACTCACATAATACTCAAACTTATATACATTCAATAATACCAATAGAAGGAAAAATTATGTACACTTTAGATTAGCATCGAAATATATTTGTATGGGAACTACTTAAATATTTTAAAAATAAGATGTAGAATATTCAGGTGTACATCACCATACTATAGATTTATAATAAAAACCGTTAAAAAAACACTACCCCCGACAGATTACCCACCCACCCTGTCTCTCCTCCGCCCCCCCCAGGCAGTAATATGAAAAGGAAATGAGAAATAATAACGTATCGTATTTAATATAACAATAGTAGCTGTTAAATAAATAAAACTTTTGATGCCTTTTTAGTATATTTATACTTAGGCATGGGAATGGGCTAAGCTCACAGACTTTAGACTGCAGACTAGGCGGTAGGCGGTATTTAAAATATGTTCATTCACAAAATTAGAAAATTAGAAAGTATATCCTTAAAATATGAATATGTCCCCCTCTTCAATTTTTACGTCACTCTAAGGGCGACAAAACTCAATGTTTTCTTTTAAAAAAGATTAATACATTTTAACAAGACTAACTACAGTTTTGTCCATAATCTGCGCCTAGCTTGAAGGTATGAATTGGTTCTAAAAAATGTGCCACCTTTACCGATAGGTATCGTAATTATTATAAATTTATTTATAAAAACTTCCAAATAGTTAACTTTAAAATGCTTATTATCTATGAGATTACATGTTTTACGAATTTGAGACCTCGAAATCTTTATATATGCAAACCTTAGCTGTATGACCAGCAGTATGGTTTCATGTAAATAAATTAATATCTACACATATTTTTATTTACAAGATATTATTTCGTACAAATCAAGTTATTCTACAGAACTGTTTATCATAATACTTCATTTTCTTGAAAAATGTCGTTGGTCTATTATTTTGCATTTTTTAATATTACATCTTCAAAAGTATGAATAGCTATGATTTGTATTCTTATGCTAGTTTTTCACCAATTATATCACAAATAATGTAGTATTTCTACCAACCTACTCTCATATATTCATAAATCTATTTTACATGCCTAGCACATACGTAAATAGAAAAAAGGAATGCGATAAAAATGTATGTAGCTTGTAGCTATTAAACAAAAAAGTAATAAGTGAATATTTGTTAAAAATTAAGACTTTTAACTTTTGTAACGATTTTAAGTGCATTTTCAGGTTTATTATAAATATAAATTTACAATATTTTATGAATGATAAGATACTACAGAAATCACATTTCCATTCTAAAATACAATGTATTTTTATTTACTTAGATGTCATTGATGACCTATTTTTTCAACAATCTCTAATGCACTGAATTAAATATCATAAGAGGTCTATGTTTCTCTTTTCCTTTCTGAAATACAATATGTGAAAAGTTCACAAAACTGTTTGAATCTGACAGCAAGATATTATAGAATTACTTTTGAAACTACAATTTGTTAATCCAATATGAATTATTCCTTTCTCAGTTACAAAAGTTAAACATTTTTAAAAAGTGTGCCCTTATACTTTGAGTAGGTATTGAATGATATTAAATAATTCCTAAACTATTATCAATCTTCCAATTACAGTCCAAATTGTGAGTGAAACAATGACAGAAGAATGGGATGATGTTCCTTGACTCTTAGCCGTTGTTGTTTCTGGTTCTTGTAAAGTGGTCTTTGTCGTAGTTGGGTGATGGGACTTATTGTCACTCTCCAACCGGAAGCCACTTCCTTCTGATGTATCTTCCTCATCATCAACTGGTGCTCCACCTGGTTTCTTGTTATCTTGTCCTAGAGCTTCTGGCTGCGGTAGAGCATGAGGCGTTACGTTTATATCTTTTTGTTTGTCATCTGTAAGTGTCAAATCCCTTTCTGTTTTCGATAAAACATCTTCTGCATTTTTAACCTTACTATCTTCGCTAGAATTTTTAACACTGTCTTCTGGTTTATGTATTGACGTTGATTTTTCTGGTTTTACATTTACATTTACATTTAAATCTGATGCTTCGGATTTAGTTGTGTGTTCACGCATAGTAGTTTCAGATACTGGGGTCTGTAAGGTGGTTGATGTAATACTGTCTTTGTCCATTCCGTGTTTAGTAAAATCTATCACCTCCCCATTGCAAAGGTCTCCTTCACAGGAACATACATTCAGCACATTTCCGTTCATTGTACCTTTTGCAATACAACCTTTTGACAATTCTTTCACACAAATGCGTGACTCCAGTTTATCTGTGAAAAGAATATTCAATAATAGAATTTTTGTGATCAACATTTTGTCAGAAAAGCTAAGATATCTGATATTACTTTTCCAAAAATAACATTTATCAGGTATTGCAATAAATTGGACACAATAGGCAATTTATTTGAAATAAAAATCATATATAGTTAAATAAAACACTTCTCTATATGTATAATTAACCAAACAAAAAACTACTTCTTGATTGATTCTCATCCCAAACGGGTTCAAAACAACTTTTTTTTTTTTTTTTTAATCAACCTTTTTTAAAACAGTGTTTTTTTTAATCAAGGGATAGATCGTTAACTTTTTTATCACCAAGTTTAAATGGTTGTATCTCGCTTATTATTAAACCATCCTCAAACCGATGGTTTAATATTTTTATTATATTACTTTCTAACATTGGAAAACTGGTGGTAATTACTTTTGTGATCGTATGCAGTAGCGCAGAAGCCATATCCGGGTCCGCAGTCTCCCAAGAATTCGCTGGTCATCTTCAGCTGGCCGCAGTCTTTGTAGGCGCCGTTGTTCCACGCCTTGGACTCCGGGCCGCACAAGTAGCACCTCTGGTTAGCGTCGACAGACGTCACTGAAATTTAAAAAACATCAATAAAAAATTATAAAATAGCGCCGTTTTCGTATAAATATACGATCAAGGACGATATCACCTTCGGCCATTATTCTATTACACAAATATTTTTTTTCTTAAAATTGTAATATTGATTTGGCATTTTGGCATGCAATAGTTGTGTGTTATTAAATACGTGGATGTAAAATTTCCTCCAAACATACAAAATTCCAATATTTAGTATCTAACCGGACACCAGTGAACCAAATTTTATTCCTGACGCGAATTATTATTTTATTCACATAATTTAGAACGAACTCTTTCTTTCTTACGCGTGATTTTTACATTAAATATTTAAATTCAGCCTTAGATGTTTCTAGGAAGTACAATTAGGAAATTTTCTACCGAATGCTGCCGAAAATAGGCTTTATGATACAAAATTAATTTGTCGACCTCAAAAAAAATACAATATTTTTATTTATTTTATTTTATTGTTTTTACGCCCATAGGGCTTTTACATAGACATTTTTAAATGATTACACAGTAGGTAGCTATTCATTACCGCCAGAGACGGCATCCAGACACTGTCTCCTAAAATGCACTAGATTTGTGTTAAATACATCAATATATGTACAGCTTATATGTAGGATATTATTATATATATAGCTTTATTTTTATTAATCCGAATATTATTCGGCGTTTAGGCTGGCTGGGCCATACACTGCGTATGCCTCTCGAGAGGCTTGACCGTGCTTGCCTATTTTACAAGGCATCTGGTTCTCGGCGTCCTGGACGTCCACTGTTGACAATTCGTCGGCAGTTTTCGTCAGACGTCAGACCTGGACCGGACGCGGACCTGACTTACGGGAGGATACGCGGGAACTGGCGGCTGATCGCTTGGCTCAGAGGCAGTTTGTGGAATCTATAATATGATGATGAATATTTTCAATGAAATAACCGGTTGTTTCAGTAACCGATTATTATCGTCTCTAGTTTTCCTATCCACAATATTTTACTCTACCCACATTTTACATTCCGATAAACCTAATACCCACGGAGGGTTTACATTGTCGCTGGGTTGGTAGACTGGGGTGCTTTATACCGAATTGCATTTTCAACGAAAGGTACGGAGAAACAATGATAAAATATCAATCGGATAAAATGGATGCCGCAGTTTCCCGCCAAACGAGAAATGGAAATTGATTGGAGTAAAGGGGGACAATGGAATACTGCGGATCTTTTCCCGCCAATACATTCGGTTTTCAAATTATGGAACATAAGTTTAATGGTGGTTTATTTTAGTGCTTTTTTTATCTTATTCAAAAATTCAGTCCAGTAATTACTATCGCGGAAAAGACGCAATTTTTTGCACTTTTGCATATTATAAATATTGTTTGGTGTGCTGATTACGAATTTGAGGATTCTCAACATTCCCCCCTTGTAATTTAATTAACAGCCAAAAAAACTTCCTCAGTCGACTCCAGTGCTCATTTTCCTAATAAAAACATTTAAATAAGTAGGTAATGTTTGATTTGTTACGACTGTAGAAGTTTTACGATTTTATAACAGCCATAAATTTTATTTTATTTTATTTTATTTGGGATACAAACAGATGTACAGGTAAAACATAATATAATTAAAACTAATAATTAACAATAACATGCCTGCCATCCAATTAAATGTATTCGCAAGTAATTTTAAACAGTTATAAGAATCTACTTATAATGTAAATAAATATTTGTTATCCTAAGTCTGCAAGTTCTTGAGTTCCTTTATATATTTGTTATATGGGGTGTTAAACATATCTAAGCTATTAAATTTATCATCAAACGCCTTACGAGTTCGAGGAATCGTAGAATTTTTTGCCATATGCAAGGAATGATTAGTCTTATGCAAGTAATATTTAGGCTTTAGCCAAGCTAAAACAAATTAAATATATATAATTTATCGATTTGTTTATTTTACTATTATGTATCTATGTATTCTACTTATTAATCATTCGCCAAACAAATTTAACATATTGATGATGACTATAAGGCGCTGGTTTAAGGGTGTGTGTTCAGTTTTAAGCCGCTCTATGTAAATATGATGTGTGGGTGTGTGGGTGGATGTAACCAAGTACCTACGGGAATGTGAGTGGCAGATTAATGTGAATACCAACCAAAATCTGTGTGGAATACCTAATTGGTTACATGAATTATTATTGTGGCTATACTACGTGTTCTATCAAACTTTTGGAGGTGGGTTGCAAATTTCACAATACAAATATCTTTCAAAACAAGAAAATATAATGTCACATGAAAAGTTCGACTATAACAAAACTCGATGTACAAGCGGAAAACCAGTGAATCTACATAATATTTGGAGTCGATTTTGTAGATTTTTTTTTTTTATTTGACCCTCAGTTTTCGAGAAAAATTGAGTTCGAAGTTGTTGGCATTTATTTAAAAAAAAAAAATGAATGAAAAAGAATAATACTATGTTTTGCTTCCATACCCACCAGAAATAAGTATGAATATACATCTTAGTTATTCTTTGGTTGCGTACTTATCATTCTGCTTTAGAAAAATACCAACTAATATTATGGATACATTTTTGATACAACGTAATTATAAAATTGTAAATGTATCCAATAAAACGAAAAGTACCCATATATAGGTCTAGAAGTTATTTATTTTAATATATATAGTGACGTTTCTCGTCCTGTTATGACATTACACAATACAGCGGTAATTGAGTTTAGATTCCAGAATTTACTTCCTACTTGGATTTTATTTCAAACCGAAAAAACAATATAAAAGCTCATACACAGTTTCATGTTAAAAAGTCTCACACAATAATATCTGTTGAAAATCTGGTTGAAGAACGACTTGCGTGCAAATAAAAAAAAGTTAAGTGTTTTAAACTGCAGCAAAAAAAGATAAAGTTCTGTACCCTCTGTCGTTTGGGTACTTATCACAACCACAACTGCAATAGAAAGCATTATCGCAATATTTTAAGGGCTAAGCTATGTATAAATAATGTATGTTTTGTAAACAATACCCTTCGGTTATTACTAAGAGATCCACGCGTGTAACCTCTGCTTTCTGTTTAACCATCGCTCGTAGCCCGAGCAGTTAGCAAGTTAAGTTAAGTGCTCCGGAAGTTGGATAGGATATACCGAAGATTTGCAGCAAACCACAGATATATTTGAATATACTAGTCCCGTCTCCTAGGCTCTGAGTAAAATATTTCGCCTATTTGAGGCAGTGTTTATTAATTTATTCTATGCTCTGATATAATTAATTCAAAATACGGTTTAAAACAATACGATGGTAATGAATGAATACTTGGAAATCATAAGAATAATAATTGTTATTAAATTTATTTGACAAATAGATTAATAATTCGGCGTCGTTATAATATATCGGTGTGTATCGGTGAGTTAGCGCGACAGTTTATCCCAAAAAAAACTATGTCAACGCCGAATAATTACTAAAATGATTGGCCGAATCACAGTGATTTTTGAAAATTCGGGATCGGAAATATAATTAGTATGTGCACCACGGTTTTTAAAGCAAGTGTATACAAAATATTCTAAAATAGCACTTTATCTTTAGCGGAAAACTTTCGCGTGTAAAACTTTAGCTTTTGTCTACTTTAGCCAGAATATTATTATCCGTTTCATATCCGAGCTAAGTGCGCTGTTGGCTCAATTAAATCGTCACAACAACGAAAAACTCTCAGGTCTATGAAATTATTCGTCGCTCCATTTTCATAAGTGCCCCATACGTTATAATTTAAGATGGCGTCGCGTCTTCTGTGCCGTGTTGCTATACTAACAGAAAGTTTTATTGGCTTATGTTATTTGCCTGTATTAAACATCCTTCCACGAAAAAGTAATTGGACCTTGATACAAAATATGAAGAGGCGCCTTTTAAGGAATATCGCTGTGAAGAAATATAAGCTCAAAATTATTCTGCGTTTACAGGCGTTCTTAATTTATCGCATAAACACATTACACCATGCATTTTGCTCTAAGTTTATCCAATCTTTATAAAAATTCGTTTCTTAAGGCTCCACCGTAAGTCAGCGTTAGAAATTTAGGTGTTTTTAAAATGATATTCCGGATTAGTTGACAGCCGCAAAGCTTCGAAAAAATTATCATATATACTTCTAACGATTTTCTAGGGAAAAAGCGTTACCGATTTCCGAAAAAAGTTATGATTTCTACGGGGGAAAAAAAGCGGGAAGCCCTCATTTAAGACATTTTATCCGAATAACTAAAGGTGACAGCAAAATTAAAATAATTAGTAATTACAGAGCATATCAAATTCTGTGGAATTAGCGACCCAGTTTTGATTTAATTGTCTTAATTTTTCTTTAAAAAAATAATATCCCCATTTTGCGGCCACATTTTGTGTGCCGTGGCTCTATGGAGGATGATTATTATAAGGATAGGGCAAAACACGATATTTTTCCAGCTTTGGTACGCCTCCTAGTAAATCTTTTTCAGTAGCAGAATACAACTGTTATAAGATGACATTTTTTTATTATGTTTTTAAAACGATACAACGATTGATGGCGATTTTTTAAAATTATTTTAGAGATCTTCTAGATTCTAGATGTATGAAAGTTGGCCAAAATAACAAAATATGGTTTGTAAATGTATAAAATATTTAGAGTTGTAAATACATTAATATTAAATGAGTAAAAAAGCTTGAACAGTTATTCGTTGTTCGTTAGGGATCCTGGTTCACATAGGAGCGAACGTGGCTATGGAAAAAGCTAAGAAAAGGGTATAAGTATTCGAAAAAAATATTATCGTACGAAAATTATTAAATAAGTATAAAAAAGTATAAATAAGTAAAAAAAAGTTTAATTTACCAACCGCAGCTTTCTTCTTTGGTTTTAAGTAACAGAAATGTTCAAGCTTTATGTAATCATGTTTTTATGTTGACGGTAGCCGTATTCTGTCTAAATGCATTACCATAATATTTCCTCTACTCTGATCTCTGCATTGCAGTCGTTCGACAGATCGGATATTGCGGCTGAGGAAATTGATTCAGAAATGGTTCAGTTCTCTGAAATTTTATTTTAAGCCAGACACTGAAATTAATGTGGATTTATTACTTTTTAGAATGTAAATTTACTTTAAATTTATTTAATAATTTTGGTCTATCAGTAAGTGATATATCGTTTTCATCAAAGCATTAATGAAAAGTAAATTAGTGTCAGATAATATATAATATTATACTGTATTCCGTACTGTGAGTATTAAAACAAAATTACTGACTATACGAACGGCAGTACTTGTTCTCATAGTATCCTACATATACATACTTTTCTTCGTTAGATATTGATGAATCAGTTGAATAAAGTTCAATTATTTATTCTAATTTATTCGAAAATGCAAAAGTATATTAGAAGTATACAAACACTATTAAAAAGGGTTTCTTGATGAATTTAGTATTTTAAAATATATTTAAAGCAATTAGCAGCTACAAGCATTTACACTTTTTAAAGCGTATTAAAAAATGAATCAAAAATTATTGAGGTAAAATGTACCTGATGCTTCTTTTTCTAAATCTTTTTTGTCCGCCTCTTAGCATAGTGGTAGCGCATTAAGCTACCGAACATGAGGTCCGGGTGCGATTTTTACATGTGATTTTCATATTAATATTTCATGTGTGATATGCCGTCCTTGGACTGTAACTGAAGCGTATGACTGATCATCTTACCTTCGTGTAATAAAATGATCAATATACACTGCACTTGGTGTACCGATGCAGTGCCCTATGCACCATTGGGTGCGGATAAGGGAAAGTAGTAGTAGTCGTAATGATCTTTTTTGAATAATAAAAAAAAACTACCAACAACTAACAACGACAACAACAACAACAAAAAAAACAACAACAAAATATTCTTGTATCTGTCTACAAAATACTAATGACTTTTATCCTCCATTAACGTAAATGAATATTGGCAGAAGGGATTCGCAGTTTATAGGACCCAATCAATATATTGTGCCTTAAGTGACCGAAATTCCCGGGTCTATACGGCTTATAGGGAACTATGAATTATGTGATTAAGGCGATCCTGGTGTAAAGGATATTGCTAATAACGGTTTATTTGTTTAAGGGTTTCGATCGTTATAAAAGCAAGTTGAACCGTTATGGGCGTCGTTATTCCGTTATCGTTGACTTGGCGTCCGTCGTTACGGATCGTTAAAGAGGTGTGCTGCACTTAACGATATTATCGTAAGGAATTTCACCTGTAAACTAGCTCCCATGCATTTACTGTCATTTTCATTGAGTTTTATTTGCAATTCGCAAATATTTACCATAAATGCAATCTTATTCTTATTTCAAAAATAATATTATAAAGGGTTTATACAAAAATTACAGCTTTTATATAAAAAGTTAAAATTTGATTTCATTGAATGCAAATTGAAGGCCGAGAAAGACATGGCATGATTGAGTACAACACACACTTGAAAGTGGTCATGTGAAAAGTCGGAATAATCGGCGTGTGTGCTTGAGAAGATGTACTTATGGATGTGGAGGAAGCAAGGCAAGTTTGCCTGGACAGAGTGTTGTGGCGTTCTGTCCTCTCTGCCGTGATGGTTAGTTAGGTAAATTGCATTCGTTACCAAAATTAGAAAAATACATTGATTAATTTTCGGATTTTATGAATCCTTACCACGTATAGACGTATGTAGATATATTACAAAAAATGAATATAAAACTTGATTGATTGATATGGCATTTATTTTGTAGAACTCCATGATAACTTATGTTAAAATCAAAAAACGATTTTTTTGGTTCTACGTCATTTTATTATCAAGTTAGTGACAATTGTTTCGCCTTGTAAGGGCATTATCAAACTGTGTCTGTGTCAAAACAATTGTCACTAACTTGATAATAAAATCACGTAGAACCAAAAAAATCGTTTTTTTATTTTAACATAAGATAAAACTTGATCTTTGGTCACTAAGAGGAAAAAAAAAATAGTAGAGAGTGGGATATAATAATAGAAAAACAGGAAAGGAAAGGAAAGCTGATAACACAATATATGCGTATCTTCACATTCCTTCTGAAAGAAATTCAGGAATTTATTTGGGTCCGCGTACTTGATTACTGGAGCTAAGATTCAAATTATCACCCAAGTACAAAACAATAGTCTAGCCTCCGATAATTTATTCTCTGTGAGAGGTTCAGCGCCGAAACCAACGCAACGTCTCGGTTAAGATTATTTAACCTGTTTACGGCCTAGCCGAGATTCGAACCCGACCGGGTTGCGGGCTTGAGTCACGGGTATCCTTAGGGGAATTTACCGGAAAGTGGTGGACCGTAAAACCGGATGTGGAGAAAATTGGCTCAGAGTTTGAAAGGGTGGGGGTGGTTGAAGACATACAGGAACGGAAGCGGTTATGAATTGCATTACTAACATCCTGCTCAATTACCGCCAATATCTTCAATAGCTGAAATGTTTTCAATTTAATCAAAGTTTCTTATCTATGTCCGCTCCGCTGTGGGGCTAGGCGATCTGTAGGGGAAATGAGTTATTTTATAGAATACATTGAACATCCTCAATATTATGTCTCCAAGCAACACAATCGTTAGCCAGATCTTTCTCGCCATTTTCTAGGTGGTTTGATCCGATTTTTTTTGTGATTTTTAATTTGTGGATAATATAACTATTTTTAATTATACAGGTAAATGTATCGTATCGTATCTCTTGCAATCTTTAAAAAATATTTTGTAGTGCTAAGGACAAAATATATTTATATAAATTTATGTCGTATAATGATACGGATTAGATCAGCAAAATGGTTTGGTGTACAATAATAGCTTATATTAGTATTTTTAATTTTATGATACAAATTTTAATTTAATTTTATTTAACTACCTCAACAGGCCAGAAGGCCCAATTACTGAGGGGAACAACGTCACTTACACCCAGGCTTGAGAAAAATCACTTTTTATTTTGTGTTCTCACCGGGAATGGAAACCGGAACCTCCGTATCGTGAGTACAGCATCTTAGCTATTATGCTGCGGAGGCCGCTAATTTAATTTTTATTTTCCGCATATTTTGTATTGAGGCTTATAAGTTTATGGTTTTGGACACATACAGTTACAATATGAAAATAATACAGAAATAACAATAATAAAAAATAAACCAATTAAGTGTCTTGTAGGTGTAGGGATGTTTGAGCGAGGGTGAGGGTGTATGTGTGAGAGGGTGTGTAAGTGTTTGAGTTAGTGTGTGGGTGTGCGTGTCAGGGTGAATGGGCGAGTGAGGGTGTGTGTGGATGTCTGGATATGGCAATTACATACATTATTTTCTCCTGCACAACAACAATAATAAATACATTAAACAAAAGCGTGTGTTCAGTTTTGGTTGAGCATCAGCTTTATTTTCTTTTTAACTGAATAAAGGGACATATTGAATAAATCAATTTCCGAAAAAAAAAGAATTATAATTTGAACATGTACGATACAGAAACGAATTTTGTGAATAATTACTTACACAAACTGGTAATCGAAACAAATATTTATTACGTGTTACTCGGTTAGGTATGTTAAATTTAATATTCGATACCAATTCTATTGAGTCAACTTTATTGTTTAACAGCTTGAATAAGTAATATCGAATATGGTGCGTCTATTTTCTAATTTTTGGAGTCTATTAAATTTTGTGTTTTGACTATATCTAGAATTAGACTTATAGCAAAGATATTTAATAAATTTACGTTGAATATTTTCTATTCTATCAATATACGTTATGTATTGAGGGCACCAAACGACTGATGCAAATTCTAGTTTACTCCGAACAAAAGTGTTATATAATATTATGACTTTTGAATGGTTGGGACACTCTTAGAATAAATCCCAGCATATCATAAGCTTTGACAACTATTGAATCAATATGGGATTTAAAGGATAATTTATTATCCAGAGTAACTCCGAAATCTCTTATTTCATTGCATCGTTTTAACATGTTGCCTTTAATAGAATAATCATGTGAGATAAAGTTCAATCGTCTGGTATAAGTAATACAAGAACATTTTGACAAGTTAAGTTATAGGTAGATACTATACATAGAGTAACAAAACCAGCGTCTTAGTCATTACGCTACGCAGGACGATTTATCTCTTCTCAGTTTTTATACGTAGAATAAATAAATATGAACATTTTATTGTTAGAAATACTGGAATGTACCTACTACCTACTACTAACTGTTACTTTGTTGGTAACGCTAAAATTCTTGTATGAGAAATCTTTAGTATTATTTACATTGGTACCTGTTTTGTGATGCTGTGTGTTATCTTCGTAATAATGGTTAAGACAAATTTTGTGTATGGCAACTCAAGCGAATTGAGCGGGAAATAATATTTTGACGTATGACGCCTAGTTTACAAATTGGCGGGGAACGAAAACGCTAAACTTCTAGATAGAGACAACTGTTTGCGAGCATTATTAGTTTTTCATCACGTTGGCGACGTGTATAATAAAAGTAAAATGTTTTGCAACAGATTAATACCTAATGAGGATAATTTTCGAAAATCTCAACACGAAGGTGTTATTGTAAACAATGGTGACGTCATCAATCGTATTTTTATTTTATAGTCTTGTAAAATTATGTGTAATATGTTAAAAGAAAAAAAAAACTGTCGCAAATCACCAGCCAATCTCGTTTTAAAGATGTGTTCAACATTTCAAAAAATTAGTGCTTAAGTTTTTGAGAAATCGTAACCACCGACTTCAAAAATAGTATTATAGAAAAAAGTTTTAAACGCCCCTACTGGTCTATGAAGAGAATTAAAGCTCCGAGACGTTTACTCCAATTAACTTGAAACATTGGAAAAATATTAGACATAAAAATATTATAGACATATTGTATCTACCATTAAATAGTTTTCGGATAAAGGATTTTCGAAAATGTCGAAACCGGTTCTAAGGAACAAATCTTCAATCAATAGTTTACTTAATTTCTTTGAAATTTCTTTCAAGTTCAGCTGTCATTTTTGTTTGAAAACGTTCGAAACCCCCTCACAAGACAGTATAGCCGTCTCGCTTGCACTCGTGTGTTGCCAGAGGGAATGGAGAGCCTTTGAGTGGAATTAAGTTTCATCTGTCGTGCTTGATTAAATTTGATATTTGCGGGACGTGAAACCAATTACTGGCAACTACGTCTGGCAACACAGGGAGGTGAAGTTTAGAAACCATTCGGAATACGGATGTTCCAAATTTTAAAATAGAATAATTCGTTTTTTAAACATTTAAAAAACGTTATAGGTATCAATAAGAATACAGGTTTCAATTAATTTGATGTCCAAAATAATTTTTCAATAGTGTTACTAAACCGACTTATTTTTTATATTTCAACCAACAACGCAGTTTTGGAAAAAATAATAGGCCTCTAAGCGTTTACAAAGATTTGATTAATACAAAATTCCCCATTCCACATCAGATTTCCTTATCTGCTAATTCAGGCTTATGAAAAAAAACACTCCCTAAAAGTTAACATTTAAAATTTTCCTTATTATTTCGCTTTTTGCTCCTATACTCCTATCGCTCCTTATTATTGTAGTCAAATACTACCATTTTTATTTTCAATATTTGACTAACTTTACATTAATTTTAAATAATAATGTCCTTTTTTTGTCAATATATGAACATAAAAACAAAATTTTGTTAATCGTATAATATAATATATTAGTATGAGTGCTGCCGTGAATTCTTTTTCAATGGTGCTGCCACTCTTGGCAGTGTTCAGAACGTTAAAATTGAGATGCTACGTCCACCATGGCGCTCGGGGGTAATATGTAGCAAATGAAAATTTGACGTTTGATAAAATATAGCACTTTTTTATTTTAATTCATTATGAATGATTGATGAACCCATTGTGTGTATTTAGAATTCTTGTTTTATTTGTATGAAATGATTTTGTTGTATGAATACGTAAATAAATTAAAATGAATTTGAATTTGAATTAATCTCGCGGGGGGTTGTGTCGGCGTGATGGGAATAATGTCCTATCGCATCAATTTCATCAAAATGGCTGCCATGAAAATTCACTTTGCCGAGAACACTCATATTCAGGGAGATATTTTACGATGCGATTCGGTTTTAATTAAAAGGCACACGTGAAAAGCAGAAGCTTTTATGGTAAAAATGAATTGAAAATAGTTATGCTAAATCTTTCCATTCCACAATACGCTAATACAACGACTTTCACGCCCCACAACGAATCATTTTTAATGATCCTGGAATGTAAAAAATATTTTGAAATAGTTTTAAAACACATTTTCTTTGTGGCACATTTATTTTAGACTATTTAATAAAAGACAGAGATTGAAATATTTGGGAGTCAGACGATAGATTCTTGGTCGGGAGATTTATTAATAAAAGTATTAAAAACAAAGTGTTTTACTTAAAAAGACAATCCTACGGATGTATCAGGCGGAGCTGACGGATGAGGACCTGACGTGGGAGGTGGCGAGAGAGCTGGATGGCGACAGGGTCTCCAAGAGGAAGCTAGTGATGTCCACATGCTCCACATAGGAGCGAACGTGGCGAAAGAAGAAAGAAGAAGAAATTTAAATATACATTCTTGTGACTAGCCGCTTACTGCATAATTATTACTACGTTCAGCTTGTCATTAGAAAATGTCATCAACCCTATATTTTTATTATTTCAAATCAGATATATTTAGCGCATAATTTTTGAAAGCAAAGTAATGTTTTAATCCAATTATTATTAAATTCCAAATGTACATATATACAAAATGTACGTACTTCCGAAATTGCGTAGGTACTATGTGTTTAATGGTGATGTTAATTTTACGGAAAATCAATAATTGAACATTTTTACGTAAAATTTTTATGGCGACACCGACGCTTTCGTTTTATCAAATTAATTAAATATGCCCTAATATTGTATGTGTATTGAATATAATATTGTAGCGTTCCATTATTATTAATTGATTAAAGGCTTTATTCTAAGCGTTTTCAAGTGTACTATTAAATTATTCAAAAACACATGTGTTAACATAACTGACATGGCATTTAACATTTTTGAATAATGTATTTCTTCCCTCGCCTCGTTGAGAAACTTGCCGACAAGTTAGTACATTTGACAATCTTGTAGCATAATCCCTTCAACTTTGTATGCTATTAACTATTAACAATAATTTGTTTAACCTGTTTGCGTTTAAACAGCAAGTTGAATTAATCTCCCCGAGTTTAATATATTAATTCTCTTAACTTTAACAACTTTACTCTTTCACTGAAGTTTCCTAAACTTCCCAGGAATAAGACGTTGATGGGGCATCGTTTAGAAAGAAAAACAGTTCAATTTACCAGAGAAAATCTTTACTTTTAACTCGAAGTTAGTCTAGAGTTTCAACATCTTATTTTTATTAAGAAATAAACTTTTATCTGTAATTTAAGCAACTCTTAAATCAGAATATAAGAATAGGTATTATAAAAATGCAAATGATATTTGATTTTTTAAAAATTTTTTGAGCCATTTGTAAATACATTTTTGGTTATAGGTATTTCGATATTATTTTATAACAGCTGTTTAGTCTCGCTAGGAAAAGCCCTGATTATGCGAAAAAGGTACCATAAAATTCAATCACTGTAAAATAATCAAGTATGATTTTACTCAGAATTTACTATGGAGTTATATTATCAGTATGGTATAAATGCTAATTAAATTAGTACTTATTGTTTTGGAGATATTTTATTGAAATAACCCAGTTCAAAATCACTGTTTCACGGCAGGTATGTGTACTAAAAAAATAACAGTTTTGTCAATATTATTCTAGTATTCCAAATAGTCAAATAAAGTCAGTAAATCACTCGCGATAAATGCTATTTTAAAGTCAAATTTTAAAATTATTTATACGTAAAGCGCACTTTATATACTACAGAAAACTGTACAGTTTCTTGCGCGCAAACATCCCGTATAAAGCGAAAACTGTATGGAATATGAATGGTCGGCGCGACGTTTGGCTGACCTGTTTTTTAAAAAATGTAAACGTTGTAGTAGATATTGATATATTGAATGCTTCCAAAAGTGTAAAAAACAAATTGCATATTTACATCGATAGCTGTATTAACAATTTCCTTTGTGCAAACATACGATAATACCTCACGATCGCCCTTAAAACATATACATATTAAGCGTGTCTTTTGACAGACTGTACAGTTTTCTGAACAAGAAACTGTACAGTTATCGTTCCCGTATAAAGTGCGCATTATAATAAACGCACGTACTATATTTTCAGCCAATTTTTCTCTCGAGATAACCTGGGGGCAAATTTTCTCGTCTTGTGAATAAAACTCGAATTATAATCCGTCACGTCGTTATAATTGGCCCGAATAAATATTCAAAACTCTAATTGATTTTTGAAACACTTAAGTCTGAGTATTAAACACGGCTGAAAGTTCCCTGAACGTGGTCCTATCTACTGACCTGTATGCTAAACATCCCTTTGCAAGGGGGATGAATTTAAAATGCAAATATGACCGAAGTACGTCACGTACCCGTATTATGGAATGGCTCTCAGACTAAAATATGAAAGTGTTGTATGAAAACGTCCCCAGTTATGTTACAACACGAAAAAGTTATCATAAATAGAAAGCGTGTATAAATTATAATGTTTTGCATTCAAGCTGGAAAATATTTTTAGGCTTAAATGCTTTTGGAAATGTTAAACCGTCCTCGGTCTTATCTGTGATTAACGTTTTCATTATTTAAATATCAGGATACACGAACGTTTTCTAACGTTGTGAACCAAAACAAATATTCATTTAATATTTAAACTGCAAATAATATTTATGAAGGTACCCACTGTATGTAGGTCTAATATTTTATTGTATATATCTTTTTTGGTCAGAAAATTTAGTTATCTACATTTAAACGAATTTTTGAGAATTTAAAATGTATAAACTTTTGATTGACCCACAAAACATTTTTCAATGTGTCTCTTATGCTCTCTTCTTACCTACTGTAGATTTTATGACATTTATATTCGATAAATATCAGAGCGAAAGAAATAAATGGCTATGCACATAGTTTTGGTCGTCATTATTGGCCAAATGAATAAGGACCTCATTTATGGGCAATTTTGCATTGAGGAAAGGAAATCCTACCCCTGAAAAATGTACAGTGTATGTACATACACGATACACCTTTAGGTTGAGGTACACTTCTGCATACGGGCGTTATTCTCATAAAATTTGTTGAGTGTTTGTTTATCATATTTATTTACTTGATTGCCTACAATTTCAGTACTTTACAACGTAGAACTCATGCGAAAATAACAGGAAAGAAATCCAACCAATACCCTAGTTTTTCTTTGAATTATCTTTTTACAGTAAGTTTAAGTGTTATTTTGTTAGTAAACCTTTCGTGATAGCTTTGAATTTAACACGTCCGCATTTCCGTTGCATTTTCACACAAGGTTTATTAAATGTCAGAAGTAACACCGTGACCATAATGGCGACGTTGTTCATTCTTAAATGCCATTTATATGCCTGTTTGTTCAAATGTCACGCCACAGTTTTCTTTGCATAAAGAGCAGGCATAAATTTTAAAATTAAGTTTGGCTAAAGTAGAGCAAGCTCTCGGTTGATATTTGCATGCGGAGGTTCGGTTCTTTTTAAATATTAAATTATACTAACAAATTAGAGAAAAACTTAGTAATCAATAAAGCATTAGTAATTTTCCACAAAATAACACTGTAATTTCTCCCGTAAGCTCAGTATGAAAAAAATGAATGAAATAATCCGTGTATTGTCTCAAGTCTCAGCATTTAATATAAGATTAATATTATTTTATAGAAACCTAGCTAAAAATTAAACTAGATTTTTTTTACTGAATTGCATAATTTAGGACTCGATAACTATGTTCATTTCATGATAAAGTGTGTAGGTATTTTAACTAAGTAAGGACCTATGCAAAGTTATAAAGTAAAGCCATTTCACTAACTAACTAACTACCATCACGCCATTTCCCCGTAGGGATAGAACGCCATACCACTCTGTCCTGACACACTTCTTTCGCTTCGTCTACATTCTTATTCCGACTTTTCACATGTTCTCTTTAATAATTATTTTTAGGTTAAAAAAAGGTTACCAAAAAATTAATTTTCTCTACCAAAACGTTAAGGACCAAAATATTTCATTTGGGATAAATCTTTTATGGTTTGTAAGAAAACCAACTAAAAAGGGAATTCGTCCCCCAAAACCCTAAAATATATACAGTAGATAATAATTCAAAAGTTATAAAACGATTTGTAAGTTCATTTAATGCGTTGCGTATTGATAAAATAGCAATAACTAGCAAATGTGGTGTAGGTACATACATACTACATACCTATATGTATTTCCCCTTTTTATTTGGGATGAACCTGTATTAAATTTCTACGTTTAGTATTAAATAACAATGATCATTTCAAAAATCATTTTTACATGAAGTTAAGATGATCAGTCTTATGCTTCACTGCCGGTCCAAGGTAATAATCACATCTGAAATATTAATATGAAACCAGATGTAAATAAATGTATCATGTTGACCCCCTACGAGAATCGAACTCGCGACCTCGTGCACAGTAGCCAAACGCGCTACCACTATGCCACGATGCGGAGGTCTAAGAAAAAAAGACGAGAAAAATAAAGGGCCGAAAGTGGTGAAATTAATATTAAATATTTTTATTAATAAATAAAATAAAAAAATAAAACAGAAATTTTCTGTTTTATAACAGGAGGGAGTTTATTTAACATTTATAGGTTAGGTAACAATTTTTTTCGCTCTGGCGAAGAATCGTTTATTGATTGGAGAAATAAGAAGGTCACTAATAATAGATTATTCAATAATTAATTTAATTTCCCGTAACAAAATGGATGCCATTGCTGTACTGTAACGCAAAGATATTTATTTGTAGGTGATCAGATATCCAATTAGCAAGTGATTAATTTGTCGTTAAAACTGAATATTAGAACTATTGATTTGCTAAGGAGCCTGTTATTGACATGATTGTGATTACATCCATACATACTTTTCTCGAAGGTCAGAGGTATGTTGGTAAAGGATATAATGAGTGTCACATGACCTATACATAAAACATGTCACAGAATATAAGTTGTGTCTCGGACATGGGATAGGTACAAGTTACAGAACATTAGAATCAGGTCACAGAACATGGTAACACATGTTGCAACAGGCCATAGAACATAAGATACATGCCACAGTACATAGGATATTAGGAACAGGACATAAAATCAGGTCACAGGCTATAAAATACAGGTCGATGAATATTAGAATCAGTCAACAGGAGACAGGGTAAAAGTTACAAGAAGATGAATAACTGGTTACGTAAAAGAATACAGTTGACAAGTCGTAATATATCCTCAATACGCCCTCAATACTCAACATACATATCTCAACTTGATCGTATTCAAAATAAATTTCTAAAAATGTTGGATGGTAAGCTTCATTTGAGATTTAACTCTTACGAAGAATCATCAGCTTTCCATAAATTATCTTCACTTATTAAGCGTAGGAATATATGTGATTTATGTTTTTTGTATAAAGTTATAAATAATATAATTGAGAGCCCATATCTTCTAGAGCAGATACATCTTCATTGTCCAATTAGACTCACTAGACAATGTCATATTTTTTATAATTTAGCACCATCAAATAGTTATTTTAAAAATTCTTTTATATATCGTAGTTGTGCGAAATTGAATATTGTACCCGCCTTGACATTTTTAACATCGGACTACCCAACTTCAAATAAAAATTAATTGAAATCTTATAGACTGTAAAAAATAATTCTAATTCTATTCCCAGTCATCTCCTTTTCTTTTTTCCTATCCCTATCATCCTATCCTTTCATCATATCTCTTGTCTTATATTTATTTTTTCCATCTTACTTTGCCAATGTATAAATTAATGATGCCACGAATATTCGGCAACTATTCGGTATTCGGCCTATTCGGCCACTTTTTTGCTATTCGGTATTCGTCCGAATAGTGCGTACTATTCGGCCGAATACCGAATAGCAAATCATGTAAAAAAAGACACGTTATTTTACTCAAAAATTATGTATTTATTTCCAAATTACACAATTTTAGTACTTAAAATTAATCAGTGGTAAGTTGTGATGGATAAAAACGAGCTTTTCAGCATTTTCTGGTAGCAAACGATTGCGCTTTTCATCGTAAACGTTACCAGCCTCAGAAAATAACCTCTCACTATAAACGCTACTTCCAGGCGAAGAAAGATAAACTTTTGCAAATTTCGAAAGGTTCGGGTATTGTTTTTCGTTTGCTGACCACCACTTGTAAGGATCGGCCTTCCGATCTAGGCGAACTGTTTTCAAATAAAAATCCAACTCGTTTGCCACAGCATTCTTCTCCACGTCCTCCTCATCATTATTAACATTATCTGTTGCGACGACTTCTTCAAAACAGTTCCAGAAACTGTTGTGTGTTTCAACAGTCCTATCATTTTCATTCGAGTTTCTTTTCTTACGCGCTGGAGAAGAATCGTCATCGCCGCCGAATATTCGGCGGCCGAATATTCGGCGCTTCGGCCGACAGCGTTGCCGAATATTCGGTATTCGGTATTCGGCCAATTCACTATTCGTGGCATCTCTAGTATAAATGTGAAAAACTATAATTGGTAGATAATCATGTTTTTTTTGCATTCTACTTTTTCATGTATCTATGCTGTTGTTTTTCCTATAAATAAAGTTTTAAATTTTTTAAAAAAAAATACAATTCTCAGAACAAATGACATAATTATGACACTAATATATTATACTAACTAAAAATTTAAAATAGACATTTAGTGCAAGATATTTGTTTGGTTGCTTTACGTCTTGTTCACCTAAGCAAAAAGTTTTATCTGCCTAATTTAAAAGTTTTAATTAACTCTTCCTCTCTATAGAAATGGGGGCTTAACTTTTGAAAAGCGTTTTCTAATGACTTTCTGTTTAGTACAAAAGTTAACATTTCTTTTTTGAGAAAACGGGTAGCAAAATTGAGTGTATCTGCGAATTTCATTTCGGAGTTTCGAGCTATTTAACATTTTAATTTAATACAGGCAGTTTAGACCAACTCTTCAATAATTTTTGAAAAGTACCTAAATCTTTTAATATTTTTTTTTACAGTTTTGTTATTTTAATTAGTTACCTACTTTATTTATAAATAATGACGTGCTGTTCCTTAGTCAACCACAAAACTAACTATGGTTTTCATGCCCCATTGTCTCGATTGTGTCGTATTGTAAACTCAAGACGGGATCTGGACTTCTTTGGTGTAAGTCTATCTAGATTTAAACATTCACTGAAGTAGACCCGATCCTGTCTTGAGTGTGTCCACATTTTATTCTAACTGTCTAAGCTTCACCAATTTAATGTTCTGTCACTTATTTTTACTGCTTGTTATCCCTTTTATGCTTAACTATGTATTTAAAATGGATTTTTCCGTAAATAAATACATCAAATAAAAAAAAAAAGTTTTAGTTGCAAACGAAGTAATGAACAAACTGCCAATATCATACTAACCTACACTTTTTTCAAATTGTGAAAACTGGTTCAAATCGTTGCAGTCCTAAATCAGAGCCTTAAGGCTCAAATCAGGGCTTAAGATAATTTTCTGTATCATTTTAGGTTTGTGGAAAACGTATTTACGTTTTTACTTTAAATAAAAATTTATACTAAAATGGAGACTTTTTTATGTTACAAGATAAATATTAGCTGATTTAAAAATAAATGAATAAATAATGAAAAGACTGATATCAATTCTATAAGATGAAAAATTAATATAAAGTAAGTGAAAGTGTATTTATTTAGTTGGAAATTATTTTTATAGAATTCTATGTCAAACGTTATTAAAGATCAAACTAGGTATCCAAGTCACCAATATATGTATATACGTGTAGATACAGATTAGGATCTCGGTCTTGTATTGACGTAAATCTAAAGAAAATCGTCCGACCAAAGCGACCTGTAGCTCAATCACAAATGATTATCGACGTGCTAATAAGCGACGTGATAACGATTTCTCACCATGGATGTTTAACGTTTTCGCGATCACAATGGAACATCCTTATTTAACATTTTAACCTGGTTTCGCGACATTATACGTATCGAATAATGTTTAAATACCGCTTTAAAGTAAATTAATTTAGTTTTATACAGTTTTTATTGTTTGTGCACAATTTATCATGCCATTATTAAAGATAATAAATGACGATTATTCGGCACCAGCTTGGAATACGATCAGATTATCGCAAATTAAAAATATTGCTTTTTAAATTTAACCGTGATACATTTTTATTAAAGCTTGAAAGTGGTCGTGGGAAATGTCGGAATAAACAGCGTCCAACGTACGTCCATGAGAAGATGTATGAATGTGGAGGAAGGTGTGGCATTCTATCATCTCTGTCAGGGATATGGCGTTATGGTTTTTATCCGTGAGGGAATTTCACAAAATTTATTTAATCTGTTTATCAGATGATAGGCAAATGGGAAATCTCCTAATGCGCCACTTCACTAGCCACTGACAGGTCAAACTAAGCCCCGTAAACGCCTAGATATCCATGTTCACTTCTAACGCTTCTTTGTCTAAATTGAGATATCAATAATAAAAACAATTATGTTGATTTGATGTGGTGAAAATTTGGCACAAAATTTTATTTTACAATCTAGTCAAAATTTTCACTTCAGAATACGAGTAAAGTTAATTCCGCCATGTGGACATTTTTGGAAAAATATTTTCCCGCGGGATTTGGACGTAATTAAAACCGGTACATCACTGGAAAAACTAATTTAAAAAGACGTTGACAAAAAGTAATTTGAATGACGTACGCCCCTTGAAATTACAAATATGTTACTTTGTGGAATACTTTTAATATTTTTACATGGCCGTTTAATGTTCAAACTTTAAGCTCGGAAGGTTTTTAATCTTGTACATTTTTTATTAAGAGACGGAAATGAAGAATACGTTTTTTGGAAGGCTTCGTCAACAAAACATTTTTTTTTAATACCCGCTTTATGGACAAAGCAATGTGATATCTACATCAACACGCTGTATTATATCGTGGGTATTTTTTGACATTATGATTTATTTATTTAATGATGAGATAAGCACTATCGACAAAATTAAGAAAGGTCTTTTACGATGGTTCGGTCATGTAGAGCGAATGGATGATGAAAGAACGGCTAAAAAAATATATGATGCGACTGTGCCTGGATAAAGACATGGCTTGATCAAGTAAAACAAGTGCTTGAAAGTGGGCATGTAAGAAGTCGGAATAATCGACGTGCGTGTATGAGACGATGTATGAATGTGGAGGAAGCAAGAGAAGTGTGCCAGGACAGAGTGGTGTGGCGTTCTATCCTCTCTGCCTACCCCTTCGGGAAAATGGCGTGATGGTTAGTTAGTTAATTTAATGATGATGCAGTGTTGCTAAGTTTTTTAAGCTCTACAATTGGCAACGAACGGCAAATTTGATAGCATTTAAAAAAATTACCTGAAAGCACTTTTAAAATAATCATTGTTCTAAAATAAAAATATTAAGTCAAAATACATACTCTTGTTTCCTGCTTTCTAGCACAGTAATATCTTACTATTTTAAAGCAGCCCTAAAATTGAAATATTTTTTTTTGATTGGGATATTTTCGAGTAAATGTTTTTTGCCAGCACCCGCGATATACGTTATACAGTACCTACAGAACGCTGTGATATGATCGATTTGACACTTTCTTATACAGCTCCTTTTATATATGTGTGTTTTCACCATTCTACTCGAGTTCTTTGATCACCGTCCAGTTCCACATGAATTTCCATAAAAATAAACGATATTATTAATGATCTATGCGCCGTATAAGAAATATAGGTTCTATCTCCCATTCGGATTTGATTTGATGGTATCGAGAATTGTCCGTCCGGGAACACTAGAGGGTAGTTCTCTTATCTTCTTCCCACAGAAGCTGGGAACAAATTCGATGTCCTCGAATAAATTGTTTTTACGATTCGATAAATGGCGATGGAACGTTATAAAATTAACATTAAGAGGAGAGACGCAGTGGGAATTAGATTTGTGTGGACGTTAAATATGTCTGTATCCGCTACATAATCTGTTTTATCGTTCCTATATGGATTAAAGTTATTGTTCTGTAGCTCAGATGATACGTTATGGGTCGCAGTAATGTAGGTTTCATCGTCATAAAACACTTTTTAAATTAAAAGGTTTGTCCAGAAAAAAATCAATTCATTGTTGATTTATAGATGTTTTGTGAATAAAGATATGTTAAGCTATTTAAATTCGCCGGTGCATATATTTGCTAATAAGCGGAATGGAGAAGTTTATTTTAATATTTCATCTTTGATACTGACTGATTTTGACTGGTTCTGAAACGAAAGACTGATCATCTTATCTTCATGTAATAAAAATTATCAAGATATACTGTTGTACCAATGCAGTGCCCTATGCATCATTGGGTGCGGATAAGGGAAAGTAGTAGAAGTAAAAAGCGGAATGGAGAATGTTGTATTCCAGCATTCTTAACTTACTTAACCATGTCAATGACAGGCCATAAGCCCTGTAAACGTGTAAATATCTATATTCCCGAGCTTGGAGAAAAGCTTCTTTATTTGAGTGTGTTTTAAAAATAAAGTAAAAAT
This sequence comes from Micrasema minimum, assembly GCA_022494985.1. NCBI lineage: Eukaryota > Metazoa > Arthropoda > Insecta > Trichoptera > Brachycentridae > Micrasema > Micrasema minimum. The sequence goes on from JAGVSP010000887.1 coordinate 29,281, forward strand.
CGTCCCTAGTATTACAGACAGACAATAAAGGCAATATGGCACCTTACTATGAAGCAAGTAATTGATCAGCAGATGTCTGGTTGGCTACCGAGCTTATTAAAGGCATAAGAGAGAAATAGTATTTTCTTACACGATATATATTATATACACACGATATATATTATTATATACATATATATATTACATACTATAGTTACCCACCCCCCCTCATTTTTCTTGAAATTATCAATTAACGTACCCCTAGTTTTATATAAATTTTCTCCTTAATCTTTACTTTACTTTAATCTTAACTTAACCTTCAATATTTTTCTAAATATGGAAACTTTACTGGTCTATTAACTTATTTTTACTATCATTACAAATGTTACTATTTTAATGTACTGTTTGTTTCCTAAATAAATGAAAATAAAATAAATACACATTTTAACGAGCCAAAGGAATATAGATCTGAAGAAAAAATCTCACATGCCTAAAATAGGCCTTAAAAAAGTCGAAGGAAATTAATTTTTTTAAAGTAAAATAAAATCTTATACAAACACTATCGAAATGTTTTAAAAATGATAGTGATCGTCTATTTGATAACTATAACATCCTACTAAACCATTGTCAACAGTCCAAATAAAGGGTTCAGAAACCATTACTTTGCCTCCCTTCTGAAACAGGTAAAAAAGAAATACTCACCATTTAACATCAGAATCCAAGTAGCTAGGACAGTCGTGGCTAGACGTAATCTTGTATTAGTTAATCCGTTAATTGAACACGCCTTCCGCCTTGCCGCCATCTTGAAAGCTTTTCCAGGTAACTTCCGTTTCCTTTCAGTGCAAGGTGTCTCCGCGCGTCTTTCCTGCTTAATTCGTGCTTAATTTTAAAAGCTTTAAGCTTGGCTCCAATAAGACACAATTAATTTATTTTTGCTTGCACTGTGTGGACCTGTCAGCATACCTGGAAGAAAAGAGGATTTTGTTAATATTTAATTCAAATATGTAAAGTTTTTTTACTCTTAAAACACGAATACAAATAACATCACGTAAATGCGAGTACATAAACGTATTCAGGATATTCTTTTGTGTACTTTATTTTAATATCCTTGTTTTTAATTACATTACAATCGCTTGCTATAGGTATAAAATGCATTCAGTTTTTTATTGTTTAGTTAAATAATTTACGTAATGATTAGTATAATAATTACAAAGCGCACTTGACTGGACTTAATGCATTGATGGCACAAACCCCTAAATTAGTTGGTAAATGCGTATATTTTCTTTTTTGCGTCTTTATGCATCAATTTCCTTTGTTTTCATTCCATTTTCATTTGTTTTTTAATTTTAATACAGCAGCTATGTCTGAAACGAAAGCCTCCACAAAAACGTATGAAAAAATCCATCAAAACTCGTAGCTTCGTTTTCATGAGAATGTTCTTTTGTAGAAATGTAACAATGAAGTTCGGTCAAAGGCTGCATGTGCAAGTGGGGGCGGGGTGCATTGTTCCCAATGCGGTGAATTGTACTTAAAAAGATTTTCTAATTTTACAATCTCCATTGCGATAGCTTTCATGATAAAACCTCACAGCGTCGACTTGAATTCTGAAATTTCGTTTTCATTTTGGTTTATCGGGATTTTGTTCCAATATTTGATACCTTTATCCTTTGTAAAAGTTTGTAAATGAAAAATCTAGCGCTTATTGAAGGTCTGAATTAAAAATCGCCAAGCGTTTAGCGCTTTGTGGTCAGTTTTTTAAACCATTTTGTTAAATTTTAAAGGTTCTTGTTTCATTTTGTCCGCTTTGTTTAGTAGCACTATTCACTCACTCTATATGATTAAATTATTAGTTTCGTCTGCCATAGTAGAAGTTGGTGACCTTTTGAATTCGCTAGCTGCTAAATGTCAAAACTTAGTTTCGGCTTCTGAGAATTTAGTTACCTTTCCCATTGTAAGGGATGAAATCCGATTCTAGGCTTTGAGCTCACTTACAACTGCTGACGAATCAATTCGTACCTTTAAGTTAATTTTCATTAAAACGATTTACGCTGAATGATAAGTTGTTAATGAATAGTCGTGTATATTAAAAAAAAGCATTCACGCAATATCATAAATATCGTTAATTTAATTAATCAAAAAAAATATATTTTTAAATCTTAACAGTTGTAATGTAATTTTTTATTTTATAAAATTGTAAATGATTATTTTGAAGTTTTTATCATATATTTAGCTTTTTATCTGTGTAGACATCAAGTTAAACTCGTTAATGCATTCGCTATCCCATTTTTCTGTTACAAAGTAGGTATCTTCTTTTTTTATAACTTTAAACTTTTTAAGGGCTGAAGTTTATATACAAAGCCGGGTATTTTATGAGAGTCAACACTAAAGATATTTATTCATATGACTCAATTTACAGCTTTCATATTGTTAAAAATTATTATTTAGAAAACACGTTTACGCTTGTTTATCCTAAATTTAAACTGCATTCATTGTAAATGTTAATTTTATGTTGATTGAGTTGGCATTAATTTTAAAGACCATATTGTGATATATATTGAAATCAAAGTAGATTTTGGTTCAATTTTTAAATTTATTTTTTACACTACAACGAATACAAAATTGATACCACATATTTTCCTATTCTTAACTGTAACATAAAAATATATATATATAATAAGATCCGGATGAATTTAACGCCACAGTTTGATAATGCCCTAACGAGGCGAAACAATTGTCACGATATGTAGTGTATAAAATAAAATAAAGAATAGTACCTAAATCTGGTTTGATTTCGGATTATTTGATTATTTGATGTAATATGTATACATATCATCTTGTATATATTTGGAAACAATTAATTCACGCGCGTCATATTATTATAAATTCGGAATATATTATGACTACTTTAATGCTTGTAATTTTCTTAGAAATGAGTTCTAGAATAATCGAACAGTAAGTTCTTAGAAGCCAGCATGAGAAAATCAATAAATTGATATTGATGACGTTGTTCAATTCTTAAATTAATAAATAAGTGATCGAAACGACAAAGTTGCATGAAAAAAATGCTTTTTACCAAAAAACAATTCTTATCAGGCATTATGTAACGTTAAATTGTTATTTTTTCATAACTTTATTAACATCACTTAATTTTTTTGTGTCTCGTTGTTTCGGATAATAGTTACAGTTAATAATAGGAAAATCTGTTATTACGCATTAAGAATTATCTGAATAATAATACCTACTAATAATCGGCTGATTTACTAAGCGCCTTTTACTAAGGCGCTGTACTTTGCTAAATTAAATTAATTGACCCAGTAACTGTACTAATAAAAAAGTGACGAAACCCGTTATCATAACAAAAATAAGAAAGTGGTGTAATCAAGTCATAAAATTGACCGACTAACAACATTTAACTAAGATAAAATAACAATAATGATGAATGATATTTTTCTCTGAAAAAATAGTATAATAATCAATTCTGTTTATTTTTGCACGGGTGAAATATCATTTCATGAATGGCTCTATTTACCATCGAACATTATGTTTGTTTACGAAAAATAATCTTATTAACAGAATAATATACGTCACGTCGGCGTCGCATACTTCCATCCCTTTAGACATGATCCCTTGTACACGCAGATTAATTCTGAGCTTTTCCGATACACTGATATTACATATCTGTCCGTATTATATTTTTTTACTATCATTTTTTCATTTTTCCTTTTTCCGGTTTGCTCCAGTCCACCAGCCGCGTGTAAACAAGATTGCTTTCACAATAAAACAACGCTATGCCCTCGGAAAAGCAAAATTGAAAACTCTTTTTTAGAAACGACGCGTTATGGAATTGATCCTCTCACTGTATCAACTGAACTCAAACGTGTTTTTGGGAAACTAAAATAGGTACTACACCTAGGGATGTATTTCATTATTAAACGCAGTATTATGTAGTAATGCAGCATGATAAACTCCATAAGTGCAAGTGACCCGAAGGCGTTTCGGCCTAGGGATGTATTTCATTATTTTACAAAGCGCGTCCTGGTAGTATTCGTTTTGTAGTAATTTGCAGCATGATAAACTCCATAAGTGCCAAGTGGACACAGTTTTTGTCATGGAAACTGATAAGTAGGTATACATGATGACCCGAGTTCATGGAAACAAAGGTACCGGATTTTTCCTATTTTTAGAGAAATCTATGCATTCAGCGCAGAGGAGAAAAGAAGCCAATATGGTTCCATGCAGATTTTCCTTTAGCGATGACAGCATTATTCGCATATGAGAAGAAAATGAGGAAGCTCACTCCACGAAAGTGGTTTGCGAATAATGTTACGATACATGATGTCCGTGTTTCATTGCTCCAATTTCGTGTTATGATAAATTTTTGAGTAGCGCGCTGCATCCATAGACAAATAAGTGTGTTTGTTGTACCAAGTTTATGTACTAAACCCCGGCCGTAAATAATTCCAGATGTTCACTCGGAGCTGAGGCGAGTAAAATGGAAAATTCCATACATTTTACAAACGACCGCCAGTTTCTGCACTCCCGTGTACCGTTAAAGAGCGAGACATATTACATTTTACTCGGGAACTATTCAATTATGAATGCTTTTCTGTTCACCGCCGCGCCGTCTGTGCTACTCGTATCGAATACGAGTTTCTGAACATTTTCAGGTGCCATAACACCCCAAAATATAAGACCGCTTGATACTTCTGCTTCTGATAAAGTAACGAGGAAAGTTTTAGAACCGCTCCATCAAGTAACTCTAAAGGTTAAAGTTTGCTCATTTTCAATAGAAAATTCGATCACCAGAAATTGAGATTCATTTTTAATACTCTATTCCCATGTGGTTTGTGATACTTATACACACTTCGTATATCGTCTCAATACTACGTATGATGTACTATACTTTTGCAGATATGCATTTTGTAAGACTTTTAAGTGCACTTTATACGGCACAGAAAACTGTAACAGTTTCTTGTGCAGTTTGCAAACTGTCCCATATAAAGCTAAAACCATATGGAATATTGAATGGTCGGCTTGACGTTTGGCTGACCTGACAGTTAATGAAAGCCCCACCCTTTTCCTAGACTTTTAAAGACTATTGAGTCTTTTTTCAGTCCAGGCAACTCTACCGATTTTTTCAACAAGCTATATTTTAAGATTGTTAGCGTGATAAAAATACAGATGAATGTTGACAGTTAATGTTTTTTGTGTAAAAGTTTAAGTTAATATATTGAATGTTTTCAAAAACGAAAAAAAACAAATAACGTATTTACGTCACTAGCCATATTATCAATTTCCTGTGTGCAAACATACGACAATAACATAAATCGCGCTTAAAAAATATACTATATTTAGCGTGACTTTCGACAGAATGTACACATTGTACACTGAACAGTTTTCTGAACAAGAAACTGTACAACAAACTACAGTTTTTGTTCCCGTATAAAGTGCGCATTAAAAATAATTGTGTGTATGATTTCAAGCACCTACTTGCATGTTGTTTCGACATTCAATATTATGACATTATCATAAAAGTCCTCTCATGCAAAACTCTGATAAAAACATATTAGAGGGAAGAATTATATTAAAAATAGTACTAATGAAATTTAAAAACATGTAAGTATATTAGTTTTGAAATAACGTCAAGCTGTGGTTTTTATAGAATTTTCATAACCTATGTTTTTTCAAATCAGATGGCTTGAAGATCGTCATTGTAAAAGCGATAAACTGATTCAATTCAAACTGATTAAAACGTTTAGTTTTGAGAATAATATGTAAACTTTTAAACATGTATTTGCTTACATATAGGTAGCTGATGTTTATTAAATTTTTTTCTTCTTTCACATATTGATTGTAAAAGACAATATAAAAATTGAAGCGAATGGTGTAAATGTTGGTATTCTAGAAAGCACATATGACACAATCTACAAGTCATAATACAGCATGTACAATATTTACAATATATACGATGTTTGGTGTTTGTTGTATGCTCTGCATTCGAGGTGTTCCATATTGTGAACAAGTTTGTTTATTTAATTTAGATCAATATGTTCTATCTTAACCACACACATCGATAATTTGATTCACTGCAAAAAGAACTGTCTACATTTGTTTTATCGTACTTAATTCTAATTATAATTATTTAGTTAAACCAGGTTTTATTTCCAATAAGTTATGTGTTAATACTTGCTCTTGACTCTCATGAAGTTGACTAATGCAGACCTGATGAAGTAGATGGAGAGTTTAGAAGGTCGCTTTTATACGTATTTCGGTCAACTTTGGGAGACTGTAATATGTATATCAGTCAACCTAATTAATCATTAAATAAATAAAAACACGCAAAAATGTACTTAAAAAACTTGGTGTTCATTTCAATATAATCAGACTTGGTATATGAATTTAGAAAATATCTTTATTGAATCGTGAAATCTAGAAAGAAACAATTCAATGTAAAAACGTTAGTAAAATTGAACTAGAATCAATAATATAGACAAGTTCTTTTTAAAAACCTTACTCAATTATTCATACCCATGTCTAGAATTCTCGGAACATGTTAAAATGAAATGAATATTTTATCAAAAACACATTTTATATTTTTACGTAAGAATTCAAGTTACTTAAAATATTGAATTTGTGTGTAATTTGAGAGAATAGCAATTATAATTAAATATAAAATATTAATATATTTAATAAAGTTTTATTTAATCATAATTCATTATAAGTGTTACAAAACGAATGCTGATTCAACCTATGAAATAATGAAAGAGTAAGTTTAGACAGGACTAAAAGTTCTAAAAATTGCTGTTGATATGGCCAGTTGACATGAAGTGAGTAAAACATTGTTCTTGCCTTGTTCTTACCCAAAAAGAACCAACGCGATCATTCATTTAAAAACACTACATAGATCAATAAGAAAGTAAATAAAGGGCCACAAATTAATGAAGAAAAGTTGGATGCTACAAATCTATTATAAAAACGAAGAAGAAGAACGCGTTCAAATTTTTCTCTAAAATATATTTTAAATAATTATTTTAGTAATTATTGATACCTCAACAGAAACAGAGAAACTCTGGAAACGAATGTGGGTTATCTAGGCGTTTACAGGGCTTATGACCTGCCATTGGCTGGGTTAAGTGGCCACTTGATGTATTACAACATTCCTTATTCCGCCCATCATCTGACAACCATATATGACAAATTTTTGAAACTTCTATATATGTTGAGTTTGTACAGAAGAATCCACATGCGAGTTGGTTTTTCGACAGATTTTTAATATTTTTTACCCTATAGTGACATCTGTTGAGGTCATAAGCCCTGTAAACGCCTAGATAACCCACATTCGTTTCCAGAGTTTCTCTGTCTCTGTTGATATATCAATAATATCTGATATCAGCCCAGCAATTTGTCTACAAGTATTTGTATTCGTTCAAAATGTTGTCGTTAAAAATTATTTTAGTGTTCGTATTCGAAAATTGTGCCTTGATTTTAGGAAATTATTTACTCAATATGGGAATTTCATACATCAAAACGTGTTTTCGCTTATATTTTTGTGTGTGAATATAATGCATATGAAAAAAAAACCTCTGAAAATTAATGTGGTATAATTTTCTTCATCACATAACCCTTAACATATATTGTTTTCCCCGAAAATCTTCCTAAATGTAAATACATATATATAGAGTATAGAGGTTTCTCGTTAAAGATTAATCTTTTACTCAAAATCGTAAATCTGCTTTTATCTATTGAAAATAGCATCCCTCTTTGCAGGCGTTTAGAATCCTTCACGTTAGAGCTAGCGAACGCCCCCGTAACTCCATATTACGAAGTGAAATATGTACATACGTTTTGCTTGCATACATGCATACATTATTACGTTTGTAGAGGAACATCAAATAGTAGAGCAGAGATTTGAGGAGGTATCGGCTTTGAGGAAGTGTTTACCTGAAGATGCCTCTCCTAGCAGACAGTCTGTGTACATATACACATAATAATATATATGTATGTACAATGTTTAGACCTTACAGATCAGTATTTAATATTACATTATTGTACATGCATAACTGTATATAATATGTACTGTGCAAACAATAGGGATGCTCAATTTAAATCGAAAGCATTATTAAAGGACGCAGAAAACAAAACAAATAAAACTTACTTCGGTTAAACAATGGCGAATAATTGCGTAAAAAAATAGATGATACAGTGGGAAAAAAAAAAAGATTTTTCATTTGATTTTCATGTTACTGTTTTAGCGAATGTTTTAAAGTATCTCCAAATAACTACAATTCAAACAATGATTTCCGGATCGAAATTTTTTAATAAAGTGGAATATATAACAAATGGAACATATTTATATATATTGTTAAATACATAACAATTTTGAAATGAGCAGAACGTGTAAAATATTATTCCGTACTGATAAACTCCAATGATTACCAAAACATAGGTAAGTGTAATATTTCTAGTTAAAGCACCCTCGATGTAACGTTCCTGTTTGCGTTGGCCGAAATGAAAATTAATAATTGAGTTCTGGCAACGAACATGATTTTCCATTTGCGGTCTATCTAGTCTAGACATGTGGCACGCCAGAGTGAGGACCCATGGACAAAACGCCTGCTTAACTGGAGACCAGTAGGAAGACCACCAAGACGAAGGACAGACGATATAAAAAGTGATAAAAGTGATCCAGGACAGAAAGCAGTGGACCAACATGAGGGAGGCCTATGTCCAGCAGTGGATGAACAAGGGCTGATAAAGAAAAACAAGAAGTCTATCTAGTTTCGTGATAAACCTCCCGATTCAGTATATATCACAGAATTCATTACGCGAGAAACGAAATGGAACCTCTAGTACTGAGCCTACTCGACCCGTCCGGATCCCTCAATTATACGAGGAATCAATCAGAAGTTTTCACTCTCAGTATTTTCTTGCCACCCCCGCCCCCGCTAGAATGAAACGTATGGGGATTATTTTAGATTGGAAATGGCACTCGAATTTTCGTGGGAAACTTTTCCCGAACTTTCTGTTGACATAGATATTGCCAATTTTTCTCTAGCGCTTACAAAGACTGGCGTAAGCCTGAAATTCATGTGATAGCGCTTAAATAAATAATTCTTCTTAAATATTTCACACGGAAATATCAAATAAGTTTGTTTTTCTGTCATATTTGATGCGGACCCTGCCAGCCTCGATAGGCTGAACACAATAACTAATATCACTTATGGATTTCGTAGGGCGCATAATGCGTGGTGATAAATATAATATTAGACTTAACTGAATGCTAAAAATATATTTGTTAATAAAAAAATATGTAGAAAATAGACGACTAGATATTTTCATCGCCTGTGATCCATTTGATATTATCTTATTACATTTTTTTAAGCATGAAATTTTAAAACCGATAGATACTAAGTAAACATTTTTTACACATTGAAAACATTTTATGAAATATCTAATATCGTTAATACAAATATTTACTTTAGTTTTATTAAACGTATGTGTACAGAACGTACTTCAATAATACTCGTATTTTTATCGTTACTTTAATTAGACGCTGTTGAGTATAAAAAATAACGTTTCATGAAAACCTTGTTAGATGGTACGAGTAAATCTTATTAGTGTAGCCGGATCATAACTAGTATTTTTTAATGTCTAAATCTTTGTAAAAAAAATTGGTAACGTTAAAAGGATTATTCATTGATTTATAATACACTTAGATCTGCCTTGCAGAGTAAATTATTTAGAAAAAGTAATGACACGAAGATTCCGCACGTCAATACACTTACACGGGTCGACCTATCAGAGCCCTTCGACTGCCGGCAAGCACCCGCCCACACACCGCAAAAGGTATGGGCTATATAAGGGTTACAGTAACAGTATACAATACTAACCCGTTCCTTACGAGGAGCGTTCATGAATTTTACCATGCATCTAAAATGACTTTTTTTTTCTTGTGGACTATTATTGGGCGGGCTATTATTTAAGAAGAAAACTTTCTTTGAATAATAATTATTTTAGGCTATGTAAACAAATATAAATAAACTTTTACATGTGGAAAATTACACCATCTTTTTTGTTAATTTTATCCGTACGGTTTTTACACGGTGTCATTCATTTTTTGGGTTCAGTTCAAATCTAAGTGTATTAAAAAATCAATCGGATTATCATTATCTTTTTTTTTTTAAACACGTACCTACATATTAATTTATTTTACAGAAATTTTGACAGAGAAAAATCGTTACTACGTTTGGGAAAATATTTTTTTTAATTGTTATATGACTGTCTTATTGGTATATGTTGAGATTTTTTTAAAACATAGTACCTACATTTTTTTTAATCATTTCCTCTTGTACCGCCATGTCAGCTGATTGTGAATCTAATTCCGTAGTGTCACATGTCCACGTCTTTTTAATAACCACAACAGGATGTTATTCTCAGGTGGGATCCGGAGCGAAGAAGGGTGAGGAGATTTACGGTAAAGTGTGCCACCAGATATATCCCGGCCTGTGAATGATGTGACCTCTTACTTTTTATGTTACCCTGGTAGGTTCATACCCTGGTTATGACCCTTAAGCTATGATACTTTTACGCAGCGCGTGTTTTTATGGCGCAATCTATTTGTCAAACAAACATGCCTATACGAATTTTATTTAAAAAAAAAAGTTTTATTCCTTAAATCAGAAATATATAAAAAAATCTTTTAAATATTCTGTATTTTCACGTGATAACGTCTAATAAATCGATGAATGCCGGCTGCACACACGAAAAAGCATGACTCATTGTCACGTTCCGCCTGAGCCGAGTGTGCAAGCTAGAGCGCAAAACAAGCGATAGAGAGGCACGATCGGCCTAAGCGTTCGGTTTGTGACGCATCTATCTCTCTTCCGCTCCATCGGCCGATGCGTCCGAGTAGAAGGGAGCAGCAGCAGCACACAAGGTACAAAGTGAAAGTGAAATTAACGAGTGCAAAAAATGTTAATTTATGGAAAAAAAAATAATTTTCAATTAACTCCTGCTTTGTATTATACATAATAATGATAACTCAGTAATAATAATTCAATTCAATTCATAAAAGTATGCTATTTTTCATCAATGTTTTCTTATGACGTTATCACGTAAAATTATCGTCCGTAAACCGACTTTACAGACAACCAAACGTTTTTTTTAATTACTGCATAAATTACTGTATAATTCAGACGATATTAAAAATTATAAGCGTAAAAATCTACCGTAATATTTGCCTCAATTTTTTAAAATGAAAATTGCATAGCAAACTTCTTTATGTAGGATAAAAACAAAAGCAAACTCCTTTCCTAACTCGCTTTAAGATTTTCGTAATATTGTTAACAGTGTTTACATGATGATAGCCAATTTAATATTGTCTTGAAAACATAAATCTTCCTTCGCTTCAGCTATTTAAAGTGTTGTTTCTGTCTGATTTATTGCCAATATTTAAATGTTTACAGCGAATATTGTAAGCGCTTTCCAAACAGCTGGATGTTTTTAATTATTTATCGACGTAATGAGAGGAGGCTTTAATTTAGCTAGCGTTCCTGACACGGGAGCATTACTATATCCTCAATATGCCTTCTATTCTGTTGTATGGCACACAGCCGAGACGCTCAAGAAGAAACGTGGCCACGTGGCACGCTCCGTTCCTTCTTAAAACCGTACTCCCCAGATTAAATTTAGTGCTAGGGAAATGAATTTTCACACCAGAAGCGGAAGTTTCAATCATATTTTTAAAACAATTTATTTATCTTCTTTAAGAAAGACATGGCATGATCATGTATGTTCTTATAATGATTAATAGGCGTGCATGCACGGGAAGATGTACGAAAAAATGTATGCAGAAATTCCAGAAGAGATAAAAAATAAAAAAGGTGTCTTTATTTAAGTCTAGATTAAGAAAATATATCTCAATTAATATTAAATAATTATGTTTAAGGTTTTGCTATTTGTACAAACTAATAAGTGTTTATATTAGGACATACGTAAAAAACAAGGTATGTACTATTTTAAGAACAAATAAATAAATAAATACGCAGAAAGAAAGGTAAGTGTGCCAGGACAGAGTGGTTTGGCGAAATATCCTCTCTGCTAATCCTTTCGGAAAAATGGTGTAATGGTTAGTTAGTTAAGAGATTTAAAAAAAAAGTATCTCAAACGAAATCTAGGGACTATGATTGTATGGAGGGGGCCACGTGACCACGCTTCCTCTTAATTATGTTTTCAAATAGCCGTCAGTCAATGTTCCATGGTACCTTAAGACTGAAGACTCGCCATCCTACTTCCAAAATGGCCGCCCTAGTTTGCAGTAACTGTTGGTAGTTTGATGTCCACGTGCTAATTATTCACCCCGTCTCATCTGGGGGTATGTCGGCGACATTAGGTACCCGACCACTATTTATCTTCCCACCCCCACGTGGCTAACGTTAATAGCTTTTGATGTTTTGCCTTTTTATTATGTCGGAAGAAATGGGTCGTTAAGATTTTCGTGCTTGGTATTATGAGTCGGTATGTAAACCATTTACTTTTTACTATTTTTAACAAAAACTATGATATTATTGATATCCCAACAGAGACAGAAAACTCTGGAAACTAATGTGAGTTATCTAGGCGTTTACAGAGCTTATGACCTGTCATTGGCTGGATTAAGTGGCCACTTGACGTACTACGACATTCCCCATTCCGCCCATCATCTGATAACCATATATGACAAATTTTTGGAACTACTATATATTGAAATCGTCTTCGTCATTCCGGTTTTACAGAATTTTTTATGCTGGTGTCATTTTTTTTTGGCAAAGCATTTTTTTTTGGCAATTATCTTTTATCAGGTCATAAGCCCTGTAAACGCCTAGATAACCCACATTCGTTTCCAGAGTTTCTCTGTCTCTTTTGGGATATCAATAATATCTGATATCAGCCCAGCATGGGTATAATCCAGTAATTTGTCTACAAGTATTTGTATTCATCTAAAAAAAAAATGTTGAAAAAATGATAGTTTACATTGCACAATTAAGCGGCTAATATGTTTACGATATCTACATAAAGTTTTGACTAATTTTAAACAACCAATATAAAATAATATCGTTGTTTTTTTAAAAATAAAATATTGGTAAGAAAAGAAAGAATTTAACTTATTTTTTTTCACGTAATATTTTTACTATACTCGTGTGGTTGTAAATTTCAACCTACGAGTATTTCAGAAAAAAGACCAATCCCTTCTCTTTATTTTTTGTGTAAAAAAAATATTTGGAAACTTGATTAGAAATTATAATTAATTTGTAGCATCCGTTTTCCCATATTTTCGGTTACATACAAGTTAGTTAATATCTTCATATTGAAATGTGATATAATATCAGAGTTGTAAAACAAAAACAATATTGAAATTGTTGTGTTGTTTTTTATTCTGTTTGAATTTCCTTTTGATTTATCCAAGTATTCAACCCTTTGACGGACGACGTGATTGAAAAATTCCCGTTTCTGCGAAGCGTGCCATTAATTAAATTCCTTTGAATTTTTGCACGGGATACGTTTTCTGTCGTAAAACAGTTTTTATTAAAACGAGATTCCATCTATCTCAGTATGGCGGAATAATAATCTGAATCAACACTCTCCTTGGGAAATTGATATTACTAAAATGTAGTGATGCAAATAGCAGGTGCGATAATCGAACGGTTCTTTATTTCATTTCCATATTGCAAAAAAATAATAGTTTAAAGGTACTCTTTTAACGAAATTAATTTCTTAAACCGAATTTAATATAAGGTATCAATTGAAATGTAGACTTGTTATTCTTTGTTTTAAAGCAACAAAATTTTCAGTAAATTCTTTACTGTGGTCTGAATAACCCTACACACACCTTAGACCGGCGCTAAAGCGTAAGACTGATCATCTTGCCTTCATGTAACGAATGATCAAGACTCACGGCACTTGGTGTACCAGTGCAGTGCCCTATGCATCCTTGGGTGCGAATAAGGGAGAGTAGTTGTAGTAGTAGTTTTATGCATGATAACTTGGACTGGCAGAGAAGCGTAAAAGACTGATCATCTTACCTTCATGTAATAAAAATGACCAAGAGACACTGCCTTGGTGTTCCAATGTAGTGCCCTATGCACCAGTAGGTGCGGATAAGGGGAAGAAGGTACAATATAAAGAGTTTTGATGTTAACATTGAAGAATTATTTCCACCGTTAATTATTCACAAAAAGCGTTTAAATGTGATACAAGAGTAAAATCACCAGTTACAAATATTTATCCGGTTATTTTCATAATCGTTTCTAAAAATGTAGATTGGTCTGATCAATCGGTTACATGCATCTCTAATGAAGTGTAATCTGAAGCGAATATAGCGGAATAGACTGGCGGAACTTGAATAGTTAACTTCCAGTTCCGTTACGCGGTACTCGGTTCAGACGTTCCCTGTTCCCCGTTCCCCGTTCTTACTACATTATGACGGAACGCTCGCAATATCACCCAGTTTATAACTTACCTGGAACTTTTACCATGTTCTCCCCAGAGAAACTCACCGGGAGTAATTTAGAATTCATCTCCGTAGTTAAGTCAACATTACATGATGCAGTACATATCGCTTGTATAATAATTTACCGTTCCAGGCATTGGGAAATGAAATACCGCCTTTCATGTTGCAATTTGCTCCGAATTCGTTATTCGAAAAAGTTCGTTAAGTTTATTAGTTAACTTAATGAACTTTTCCGCATAAGATGCGATCATACGAAATCTCAGGTAACAATATTACATAAATATAGTAGAGGCTACAATAATATAAACAACTTCCTATATCTATCTATCTATCACCAATTAAAGTTCTTGTCGGAATGCGAAAATTTAGTATTGAGTAAATTGAGAGTGATGTTTTAGCAAATATTTTGCATATAAAACGATTTTGGTGAAAAAAAAGCACTCAATAGCACCATACCGAGTCACCGCATAAACCTATCGTGAAAAATCTCGGAATGGGGGGTGTAAAAAAAAAGGAAAAATTAAAGTACAGCTGTCAGTTTTTTTTATTTGTATGAACAACAAAAATATAAGCTCTTTTCGCAATGACGACATGTCCTATATTTGTGGCACTTGAAAAACGAATGATTTGATTGGTTGGAATATACCAGCTTTTCGAGAAGGTTGGCACTCGTACCATATATGCTAGCGCCCTGTCCCTATATCTTTAAAGATCCTTGGTAATGATATTGTTGGGATTCATAGAAAAAAAACATACGAAACACCAATATAAAAATGTATTATAGATAACTGCTTAAAAAACTGTTTTTGTTTGACATACCTACTTCTATTTTCGATTTCGGGATAGCCAAAATGGCGATAATTTGGCGAACTTTTCGACAACGCCAATGTCTGTTTCATGTTTACTTATCGAACTGTAGCTCGATCACAGATCACTATTGACGCGGTAATAAGCGACGTGATACGATTTCATACCATGGATGTTTAATGTTTTCGCGATCACAATGGAACACGCGTTAAAAGTTATCGATCGGGATTATTAAACGAGCGCATCAAGTCGCGAGCCATTTCCCGAGATATATCTTCTTCGCACATATCTTCTTTCAATCTTTGTCGAGTGCCGTATTTCATTTAGCCGGCGTTCGGCAAGCCAAATATTGAGAAAAGCAGTCGACATAATAAACAATCCGACACGCGCGTTGACTTTCTTGATTTGACGTTTGACGTTTAGCCGCGATATTTATTATCATTTATGGTGCTCGGCAACGCGAACGTGGTATGAACGTATGTTCATTGTGATCGGTCAAATGGTTAGCGTTAGCACGTGGTTTAGCGTTTTTTTTTAACTACGTCGATAGTTATCTGTGATTGAGCTCCTGATGTCGGTCCGTCCTTATATTTAGTAGCCGCAGCTAATTTGCGGAACTTCTACCGACGCGACCGCAACACCCAAACTATCTTGCTTGTCCAGATCATGACTTAGCCGACTTCGATCCACACAAAGTTATAATAGAATTCGATATATAATACCAACACAATAGATATCTGCACTTTACTGTAATCTGTCATTGTTTTCATCGCTTTGCATCTTTATAATATCAATCCTTCCTCTCGTAATCATGGATCATGGGTATCGATTTACTTTTTCTCGTTTTTTTACCTAAATATATTTAAAACAGAAAGCTATCCCTAATATATTGAATTTTTTTATTTCCTCTGGTTTGTTTTTAAAATTAGATAATATTTAATTTTTTTACAAATTTAACTCGTTTATTTTCCCTTTTTAAAAAAAATATTCATAATATACTCTCCACATCGTTATTCTTAGATTCATTTGATCATTTTTCATACATTTATTTATATAGCACCACTGCAATGTAATTAAAACATTCTGGTACTCACCTTTTTAATTATTGAAATTTTAAGCCAATAAACCCTAAAACCTGCGTTGTAAAGCCAGCATAAATATTACATGGCTCCGTGGGCCGTCAATCATTTTATGTTTACTTAAATATAACAATACTAAATTTTATATCGCTTTCTATCAGCATACCACTGTATCGCTCTTGATGGGTACCTTAATATGTAAAGTTCGTAGGTACTTAGCTTATAACCCGCATAAAACCGTATCATTATAATCTCGTTTTTTTAAATCTTGATATCCGTCCGCTTCCGTCAAGTTATATCGGCTTTGTCTGCAAGCTATCATCTCGTTTTTATCGCATTATATCTGCAAATTTCTATCTTTTTATCGTTTTTTTTTGCATCGCAGTTAGTCCGCTGTCTGGGCCTTTGTTTTCTTCCCCCACAAATCGTTAGCTTCGTGCAATGTCAAATTAGCCTCGGTCGAATCATTTATAATAATTTCCATTGTTTGTAATACATTTGTACCCGGGATTACTCGGGGTTCTGAGGTATCATTTATCGTTATTAACCTGAATACTAAAAAGCTAATTTAATTTTACGTCTAAGTACCTGTAAGAAAGTATAAAATAATTGTAATTTTGCTGCATTGTTTAAACTCATTGATATTTTAATAGATATTAATGATAATAATGATTAAATAAAGAACTTGACAAAAGTACGTATTTATATGGCCAATTACTCACAGGATGGAAAGAAAAATATACTTTTTAGCAAAAAAATTTTTTTTTTGCTGTTGGATACTTGTATGCATGAATAGGGTTCTTCCCGATAACGTGAATATCCTTGAAAACGTTATAAATATTTAAAGTATATTTTTACAATTCCAACGATATAAAACACAATAATCAAAAATTTTGTTTTCATTCATAAATTTATGTTTTAAAAACTCGAAAATACGAATAACGTCCGTTATTGGCTAATGACGTCATACCCGTCTACCGTGAAAGGCGTGAAATTTCATTCCGTAGTAAGCGCCTATATTGCTGTGACGTCACACCGCATGCGCACCAAATCGAGAATTTTGCGAGCGATTTGAAAAAGCGCTAGAAAGTTAATATGACATCGTAAAATTTTTTAAAAGAATCCCTAGATATTGTGATTTTTCAATCAATTTTTTAAAATAAAAGAACCCAATTGTTGTGCTCACAAACGTATAATATAATTGGTGTATGTGACAAATGTTAGCACAATTGAACATATTCGTAATTCCTCGTTACAAAAACGATTATAGTAATTACAACTGGTCTAACACGTATGAAAATAATTATCTTTATTATAATAACAGGTTTTTGCTCCCTTACCAGCCGTCTAGTTGTAATTAGGATAGAATTTACAATTTCAGGACCTCGGATAGGATAATCTTTCCCGTCTTTTGTTCTGGTCACCTAGTACCCACTAGGAGAACATGAATATTGAGGATATACTTATATCGGTGACCTCGACTAGTTAATCGCCTTAATTCTTCACTTGTTGTATGTCCTGGCTCAATCTGCTCTCCGCGGCGCTATAATATACCACACTTTGCCACAATACCACATAAACTTTGCTTAGAAGTCATTAGACACAGTCATATTTTTTTAGTAAACAAAATATTCCGCGAGAGTTCCCACCGAAAAAAATATTGTAGTGATAAATCGTAAAAAATAAAATAGCCAATGTGTATTTTGTTACGAAATTACGTATTATTAAGCATATCTTACTTGACCTTAAAAATTAACACTTATATAATATTTAATATCAAATCTTTGTTTACATTAAAATATAATTTGGCTGTATTTGATTATTATTATACAATCAATGTATTTTTTTTGTGAATGTTTTAAGTAGAAAAAAATTGCAAATTTATAATTAACGCCCAATATCCGTTCCCTACGTAGAGCATATAGAATCCGCAAACTGCTCAGGTACCGATTTAATATTCATATTAACAAAATTTCTATGCTTTATTACGATTATTAAATGAAAGATGGGTATTAAACGTAAAACATTTTGTAGGTAAATTTTTCTCCGTAATATTGATATTTTCATTAATATCTGCGTGCTTCAAGTAATACAGTAGTACAATTTGTAAATTATTCCAGGTAGAAAGGATTAACTATTCATATAAATACAAATTACTGTGTATCATTAAAGAGGAAATTTCCAATGTTTTACTATCCTCCGCAGATCAATAAAAATAAATCTCTGAAAGCAAACCAAATAAGTAAAAACAAATGTGATAAATGAATCGCGAACGAGTGGAAGCTAAAATAAAAATATATCGACAAAATATGAAAAATAAATAATGTTTGGTTATTTTACAAGGTTCTATTTACGTTTTATAAAAAAATTGTGATTAAACTCTATTATCACCATCAATCCATTTCCATTCTCTATCATTCATTTCCAGCCTCCAAGCTAAGCAATCAGCCGTCACTTCCCGTGCATCTTTCCGGGTCAAGTCCACGTCCCGTAGCTCTGGCGTAAAGTTCCGATGGACTGTCAGCCGTCGATATCGTTCATAAAATTTTACATGATTTATCAATAAACTAAAAAGTTATCAGGATACTTTTATATTTGTATACAAAGCCCTGATGCAGGAGTAGTGTCTCCTAAACCGGTTGGCGTGTTAAAAAATAAAAAAGTAGTTTAAAACAAAAGTTGTTTAATTTCATAATTATGGAAAACTACAAAGTGAGTGCTACAAACATTGAGTTAAGTAAAATAATTATTAAACATTTTTATTTCGAAAGCTTTAAGTGTAAACAAGGCAAATATAATTAAATTTCCTAAATTATTTTTCAAATCAACTTGTTAAATTTTATAACTATAATTTTATGACTACAATAAAGATACGTTTATTAACTTCGTATTTTTATGATTACTTCTTGTGAAGTGGCGAGGAATTCGGCAAACTTGAAATGCTTAGGACCTTTTTAAAGAAAGACTCGAGATAAAAAGTGGAATAGTTACGCTTGTTGAGTAAGTGTTTTTCATCTTCCTGGCTGTTAGATATCTCACCACTACGAAACTCCTACGTAAACTAAATATAGCACCTTAAATAATTCCATAATATTTTAAACTATATCGCCAATGTATTGAACTTCGTATTTTAATTCTGACAAAAAATAATTTTAGGTATCACAAAAAATTGTGAAAATTGCTTAGTCTTCGAAGTTATGAATAATATATATTTTTTTTTCCATGAATCAAACTTGTGTTTTTTGTATTAGTGAATATTATAGAATATTAGGAGTGGCCTTTTTGGAACCAAGATCCGAATCCAGATGAATTCGGTTTGGGTCGATGGACTTCTGTGCCACCTAGATCTCCTTCAACCGTCACCGTCACGTACTCCGCCAGTGTTTAGATTCAAAACAATATCCCAATCCCGTCCCGGACAAAGCGAATATAGGCGGCACTGGACCTGAGTACTGACTAGGTATACCGAAATAATTATATTGTCCGGAGTAATGTCCGCCACCGACTGCCACTCTGTCAACATGTTTTCCCGCCCGTGAACGCAATTGGCGCGCAAAATCGCCTACCTCCGAGTTAACATGGAAAATTCGTACCGCAATCGTACCGTTCCACGGATACGGGATGCTTGCTACAAATTCCGTCATAATACGCGAAATCGTCAGCTGCGAATTGTATTACGCTAACTCGAAAATCAGGGAAGTAATTAAAAAGATGTTTTGTAAATATTTACGAATTTCTAAAATCGCCACAAAGTTTAAAACGATTAATTTTGGGTTTGAGGCCGTAATTTTAACATTGTTCTTAATAAATATAGTGTTGACATTAATTTATACTAAAAACTATTCATTTAAATAAAATATTAACGTGGATTAATTAAGGTTTGTTTGACCAAGCATATTTGAAAACAGTTTAAATAATTTTAAATTTATGTTTACAAGCACTTACTTTGTAGTTATTCATTATAAAACATTTAAATGAAAAAACTTTGTTTTTAACTACTTTTTATTTATCTAACTCCCGACGGTTTCGATGCAACACGTGTCTCTTTATCAAGGGTACAAAAATGAATTCATTCTTGTACCCTTGATAAAGAGACACGTATCAAGGGTACAGAATGAATTCATTCTTGTATCCTTGATAAAGAGACACGTGTTGCCTCGAAACCGGTCGGGAGTTAGATTAATAAAAAGTAGTTTAAAACAAAGTTTTTCATTTAAATAGTTTAGTTAAATAATTGTTATTGTATTTAACGCTACATAGGCAGCTTTGAGTAATTTGAACCAATCGAATAATCCCACTGCGCGTTTACAAAGGCTTTAATCACACTCACGATCTTGATCCAGGATTCTCATCAAAATCCATAATTACAAAATACAAATCCATAAATTACAAATCTTGTATTAGAGAAATACACAAATAGTATTTTTGTTGATCATATATAGGTACTGTTGATTAATGAAAAATGCTCTCTCTCTGCGAAAATGTAATAATTGTCCAAATATAAACTATCTCCATATTTAAAAAATTGATTTGTGTAAAATATTTAATCTACAAAATAATAGTTTTTTCACCGAAACAAATCGTATTGCATATATGCCGTGGTATGTTTAAAATGTTACCTTTCTATAAAAATAATTTACTAATTCTAAAACAAATCCAATGAATGTGCACATGGAACGTTTTGATTTTACGGAAACAAAATAATTGTGGCTTTGCGATGCGATCGTTTGAGTTGCAATTTCAGCGCTGAAACTATTAACAGTGACGTATATAGTTTGTTGTCATCAGACAGATATATTTTTGACAAGTTTTGTGAAATTTTGTATTTTAATTTTACTCTTATCTTTGTTATTGTTATATGTGTAGCTACATTTTTGAAAGTAAAAAAGGTACACCGATGTCATTAAATTATACTGTACAATTCGGAAAAATAATAACAACGACCGTAACTTAACTACTAAAAATATGTTATAAAGACTTAAATTGATAGATGTACGTAATACAAAATATCAAATTAAAAATCGAGATTTTTATATTATTCTATTAAAATTAAATTTTTGGTAGGTTTCATTTAGGTTTTCATACCGTCAA
This sequence comes from Micrasema minimum, assembly GCA_022494985.1. Lineage (NCBI taxonomy): Eukaryota > Metazoa > Arthropoda > Insecta > Trichoptera > Brachycentridae > Micrasema > Micrasema minimum. The sequence continues at coordinate 50,725 of JAGVSP010000887.1, forward strand.
ATAGAATTGACAAAAGTAATGATACCATTGAACGCAACATTTAAAAAGTGTTCCCTTTTTTATTATTTTTTATTATGAAAATAATATTTTGCGCGAACTTTCTGTAAGTGTTTTAATTTTTAAGGCATCTTCCTGAATTGAATATTCTTCGTTATGAATAATTCATCTCAAAGGATCACTAAAGTGTTTTTTGTTTAATTTATACGTCCAGCGTCTGTTTTAGAAGCGTTGGAAATCATTAAATTTACATCCAACGACAAAAATTTGGAAACTTATTTTGGATGAATGAAATTTCCCTCTTAAAGAAAATGTTATTAAAAAAAAGAATAGCTAATATTAAAAAAACATTCTCAAGCGTATTTGTTTTTTTATTTGATCAAAAGTGAATTTGTCATATTTTTTGTTGATGGAAAATGTATTACTAAATAGAAAGAATATTTACTCCCCTACTGCTAACTAACTAACCTACTGCTCGAACGGATTTTTAATATTCCAAGGTTTTTCGCATTTTCCAGATTGAAAAAAATAGTGTATTATTTAACAGATCAAGAGAAAGATATACAATTACAATCAAAACACTTTAAAAAATCATTGTTTACTCCAGGATTCAAACCTGGGTCCTGTGATTTCCGGCCAGTAGTCCACTGAGCTAAACGACCAGTTACTCGTAGATTTACTGTGAAGTTAGCGAATTCCTATCGCAATCATTACTACTAACGTCCTCTTCGATGTAAAATATTTAGCATTTTTTATTCATCGCTTTAGTCTAACAACAATAAAGTAAAAATGAAACGTTTTACTATTTTATTCATTTATTTCAGATTTTACTCATGTAAAATAAAAATAAACTGAATTTAAAATCTCATCTTCTGTTTTCCCAAGATACAAGGATATTCTGTATCTTTTTACAGACGACTTAAGTAAAGTAAAACTTAAGCTCTGTACTTTTGTAGGAGGATTAAATTGTATTCTGGTTCTTGTACTTAGCTGCAAGTTCTAAACTTTTACTTAACTTCTACCTAACTTAAAAGAGATGGCTATTCGTATGCTCACTTTAAGTTTTCTTCCCAAACGAAACGCAGTTTCCTTAAAAGACTACACTTTAAAACCTGCATTGTATTTCAAAACTATATTTACCCTCCCAAGTTATAATGTTTTATATTCCATAATATATCTCACGGCGATATTTGTCCAAGAATTAAGACTAGTTTGCTCTCTAGATAATTAAATAAATAAATAAGCATTTGCACAATTTTTATTTTTTGATAAATAAAACCTTAAAGTTGAGGTTTGTAAACCAAATTAGGTACGTACGTTAATTGATATATATTGTGTCAAACAAAATGGATGTTAAGTATGAAAAGGTATGTAATTATGGTGTCAAAGAGAAAAAGATGTGTATTCATAAAAAAATATCACGTTTTTCATTTTTATTATTTTATTTTGTACAATATATGTTTTTCCGGCAACGTTTTTCTGCTTTGTTTTTCAATCGTATTATTATTTGGTAAATATTTAAGAAACACTGGCAAGTAAATAGAGTAAGGTAGAGATCACGATCCTTGAAACAGGCTATGCATAAACCTATTCATATTAACTACCTATTCCGTGACTTCACACGATAAGCATCTAAATGTTTTCACCGAAAAATAAGAAGTAAAACATTACGTTTCTTGTTATTTTGCACGTTTTTGTGCTATCTACCCTCCCATAATTGGCCACGTGCCGTTGTGCAAAAAAATGAAGATTTTCACCCAACATGAAGTGCTACAGAAACACGTTTCAGCATTATGAAGATATTTACTCGGTTCAGTTTACCTTTGGTATTTTTCTGCAGTAATTTGCTACTTAATATAAAAGGAAATGAAAGGGAAGATTTTGGGACCTAACAAATTAAATAATAAATTTAATAACTTGTTAATTATCTTTATTGTTCGTTTAATAGCCGCGTCTTAGAAAGCTTTACCTTTTTTCAACTAGGCGTTAGCTTATTTTTCCAAGAAGCTGAGTAAACAACTTAATTTTCAGTTATATTAGGTAATTATTTCAATAACTTTGTATTTAGGAATCCTTTTTCTTTTTTCTTTATTCGCGCCTAACGACTAAGAGAAAACTACAAACATTATAACACTAGTTTCAGCTTCTAGTAAATATTTAAAATTCAAGATGAAATTTTGGTCCTTCTGGGAATTTAATGCTACCGAATTTTACTTACTAAGACACTGCAAATAAAGGTATCTTGGACCTTTTTTTTAGGGTTCTAGATTACTTTAATATTACGTAGTATTGTTTTCTTATTGATTGAATTGTTTTTGTTCAAAAGACAAGGGACTGACAGGAAACAGGAGCAGCTGTACATTAAATTTTAACGCTTGAATTCTGTACCCTTTTTTGATACATATTTTAATTAACTTATAAAGGCTCTCTTCCTTCGTTTTTTTTTCATCTTGTCGTTTAGTTTTCTTTCTGATCACATCCACCTGCTTGCAAAGCTTGATTTCTTATTGTGTTGTACCTGTTCTTTGTTTATTATATTATAATATTATTGTCATAGTATAACAATCTCAAAAAAAATATTTTTTTTAATACCAAGAACCGAGCTTTATCATAAGGATTTCTTTTTCATCACTACCTACTTTTTCGTATCAAAAATAATTTTTCAATATGTATTATTGATTTCAACTAAAAATTTGTCTTTTTTTCGCTCCAGTAAAATGTATCGGCTAGACGCTGTATGAATCTTGATAATTTTGTTTTGCTTTGAACCCGCGTTAGTTCATAATACGTAATGTTATTTCGTGTGACGGAAAAGGTACTTCGGAGTAATGTTATCCTTAAATATATCCTTATGTACCATATATTTACACTACCTTTACGTTATTTCAACTTTATAATTGGATATTCCGTTCAGAAGTTAGTTTGGGTTTTTCTGCTCAAAACGTAATACAGTATATACTGTTTTCACGCTAGTATTTGATACATCTCATCTGTTCATTAAATATTTGTGTTTTCGTCAGGAGAGTAAATTCAATGACACTTAATTAAGGGTTAGTGTTGATACGAATTACATTAAAAGAGGTACTAGGGTTAGAAAAAAAACGATTTTGCCTAATACCAATGCTAGGGTGCTTCTTATTTTTCGACTTTTGAAAAATTACTGCGTCCCGCCATTCGCTTCTATCATCTAAAAAACGAACCCATATTTTTTTTTTTTTTTTTAGATATGTTTTTAGGGGTCGCTACCTCGTGTCAAAGTTTGAAAAAATTATGATAATGTTAACTTGCAGCTCTATGTACATAAAACAGTTATATTCATCATTTATACATGATTAAACATACTAATGCTACTCTTTGTCACAATAATCCGTACAAGGACACACGACATTTGTTTTCGACAACTGTTGTTTTGACATCAACGCTCAAAAGTGCAGGTACCGATCCATCAGAGTACAATATAAATTCATCCTCAATTCGTCGCCAGCGTATGAAGCAAAGGCAAAGGGTAGCGGAATCCTTAAAGAAATAAGTTTAACCCAAATACGCCTCTTGCTGTTCATTGGGATGGTAAACTGATCGAAGACATAACAGG